>VZTH01014165.1:6723-103298 GCA_013397815.1 Aleadryas rufinucha | reverse complement strand
GGCCGTGGGCGCGGGTTGTCGCTGGCGAGAAGCGGCCGAGGCAGTGTGGTTGCGGGCGGGCCCCTCCGCCGCCGGGCTGGGGCCGCCGCTCGGGCCTGCTCTCCCCGGGGCCTTCCTGTGGCCTCGGCGCTTTCCGCCGCTGTGGTGAGAGCCGCGGTGCCGGCGGCCTGCCCCCTCCGCCCCGCGGCGCCTCCTCGCCCATCACCGAATTGCTCGGCCTTCTGCAGAAATCCCAACTCCTGCCCTGCCGGCAGCTGTGGCCGCAGAAGGAAGGGTTAGGGCTAGCGAGTCGGTGGAAATGCTTCGGCCGCCTGCCCTACAGCAGATAGTGCGGAGTGCTCGTGAACTTCATCTCGCAAAGAACAGAGTTCCGCGAGATAAATTCACCCCGTTCAAAATGAAATCAAAAGATTCCAAGTACTCTAAGGGCTTGTTCGTTCTTAACAGTCGAGAACCGCTGAAACGTGTTTTTCGTGAGGTTGTGACTTCCTGTAGCATAGTATCTCTTCGTGCTTTGGACAGGATTTGCAGTTTTGTTGATCATGTACCATAAGGTCACTGAGGCTTTGGAGGAACCTGCCTTCAAAAGTGAGGAAAAAAAGTACATATTTACTAGTACTTTTCTTAACTCCTGCACTGGAAGACTAAGGACGGTGTGACTGTTAAGAGACACTTAAATGCTATTTTATACAGTGCCTTGACAAAGTTTAATCTGCATCTTAGTCTCGCAGTAGAACCTTACAGTGAAAAGTTGAGAATAACTCATATAGAACTTAAGCAAAAGAACTCCAAAAGGAGTACAAGTTTTAGATAATTTGTCTTTAGCTGTGATTTGAGAGCCAAAGGTTGAAATATAAAGGGAGAAAATTACAGAAAGGCAGAAAAAATTAAGTATGGTATACGTTAGTAAGGTTGAAAGTTTTAACCCTCATTCTTTCTGGTACAGTCACCCTGACTAGGACAGGGTTTGCTTGTGTCACATGGTTGCAGCACGTGTTAGCAGTTTGGGTTCCTGTAGACTACGAGAAGAACTGGTAAGGAAAATTTAACGGCATCAAAGCACATCTTTAAATCCTGTATTTTATTTTTTAATACGCTTTTTGTTACTGTTTCTTGGTTTTTGTTCCGTTTTAGTTGTGGAGTTGCCCTCTATTTCTTGTTGCCTTGTTTACACTTTTTTTTTTTTAAACTCTCCCTCTGTTGCATTAACATTAATGCATTTCATCTGGGGAAGCCACTGATACAGAGGGAATATAAAAATGTTACATTAGGGACTTTGCGGGCTTGTACGTCTGAGATGTTGCACAGTCTCTTGTCTTTCACTCTTACCTGTATACTGATCTATAGTCTATGCTAAGTGGCTGACACAGTCAAATTATTTTTTCAGGAACGTTTGTAGAGCTAAATTCACATGCAGAAGAACTCCACTAAAAATAATAATCCTTGAATTTTAAGAAGTTGCTGCCTTTGTTTTTCTCATAGAGGCTCTGCTATTCTGAAAGTGTCAGTAGGACATTAATTAGCTGTCAGTTATACTGCCTGTCAGAACTGAATAAGGCTGAGTTTTGAATAGCCTCTGGAAGCATGGTGTCAGCAAGTTGCCGCTCCAGGACTGCTGGAGTTCTCTTTCCTCTTTTCCAAATACCTCTCTGTGATTTGTAATGTGGAGTACAAATAAAATCTTAAGCAGTAGTACTAGTGGCAGGTGTGGAATTGCAGAAGCACCAACGTTACCAGAAGTTTTGTCTTTGTTTCAGCCTGCGGCATCGCTCTGGAGGCTGGGCATAGGCCACAGCAACACGGCTGGGCTGCACTGGGGACAGCTCAGGTAGCCCAAGAGCTCTGCATCCTGGAAGGTCTCCCCTCAAAGCCAAATTTTCTTCAGCATGCTTTAGAGGGCTGTGAGCTGTATGGGAGAAGGATGTAGGAGGGAAGCTATAAAAGGATCGAATATATCTAAACTCCCCTAGAGGCGGAAAGACATTTTGCAGATACTCTTACTGTTCTGAAAAAAGCCCACAAACTCAAAACAAAAAAAGACCCAAACAAACAAACAAAACCCAAAGAAAAAACCCGAAACAAAACCAACCAAACAAAAAAAAACCAGAAAACACCCAAGCAACAACCTTCTCCATCTAAACAAGAAGAAGAACTGTTTATTTTTTTTTTTTAGTTTTTCATGCTGTGTATCTGCACTCTTCATAATACTAAGGCCACTTGGGTTTTTTTTGCTGAAATCCAAGCTTTGTCCTTCAGCACACAGCAAAAGGAAGGTGGCTACAAAAGTAGTTCCTTTCAAGCAGACCTGGTGGTGGAGAATGCACTCACTGGTGGCTTTCCTCCTCCCACATCACTGCTTTAATCATGTACATCCAGCAGTTTTGCCTGTCCCTTTCTGAGAGCTTGTGCTCTATGGAGGGACTCTAGCAAGAGCAGCTTCGTGGCTTGAAAGGAAACTGCATGATGTGGAGTTTGACAGCTGTTGCCTGTCAAACGCTAGCTTACTGCTACTGCAGGTTGACTTCTCCTAACATGGCATGTGCAGAACAAATTTTGAGTCCTTCCTAGCAAACAGGGCTCTGTTCTTCCTGCAGGTTGTGTTTGCTTCATAAGCATCTACTTCAGATGAGTTTGTGCTGGTTTTGTACTCTTGAATTGTGTGTGTAGTTGGATGAGGTTTTTGTTTTGTGCTCAAAGGGATACTTACTTTTTGCAGCAGCTTCAAAAGCATCTGTATGACCTGGGGCAGACTTAAAAATCACAAAAATGGAAAAAAATCCTAGCAGAACAGATTAAATAAAGCAAGCATATGCAAGTTAGTTAGGAATGAGGCCTGTCAGTCTTGCACTTCGACTAAATTTGATCTGAAAAAGGACGACCTTTGTTAAAACTGTTGAACTAGCACTAGACCATGGAACAACCAGTGGGAATAACATGGAGTCGAAGAAGGAAAGAGTAGAAAAGATCCTTGAAGTGTTTCCAGAAGCACTGTCTTTAGCTGGGCATAGATTTTCACGTTCAATAACAAAGTGGCATGTTCCATTGGTGACTGCTGGCAGAAATGGAAGAACACAAAAGGCTCCCAAACCATTTCCTTTGCTACTCCTACACTTACTGAGAAAATTCTGCTAGAAGGCATTTCCTTTTTTTACCTTCTGATTTTTAGAGGGGGGACTCAAACATTGTCCAAAAAAGAAAAGCTTCTTGTTTTATCAATACTGCTAGAAGGTAAAATGGATTGGTTTGATTTTGTGGGCTGCTTTTCCTCTTGTGCTTGTATTTAAATACTTAATTGTTTTCCTCCATTCAGGAAACCTCAAAGTGCAAATGAACAAATGTGGAAATAACCTTTGTTAAAAGGTTGTTCTGTGAAATCATTAAATGGCTTTTCAGCTTTTTCTGGTATGGTTTTTCTGAAGCCACTTTGTTGATGTGAATAACTTTCTATGTCTGCAACATGTCCTTTATTTTGTAAATTTGGATTCTCATTATCAGGTTCTTGCTTAAGTGAAGTGGTTTGTATGTTTTGATGGCAGTTTTTAATGCTTTGGAGCAGTGGAATGAGGTTAGATGTAAAACGTGAGATGGGTATCTCCATTTCTTGTGAAGAGTATTTGAACCATCAACTTGTCATGTTAGGAATGTGACAGAATAGTTGTTCCAAATTCTTTGCCTAATTTAGGTGTACATGTTCCGTTTGGTTTTGGTGGGGTTTTGTGTGTTCGGGGCTTTTTTGTTGTTGTTGATTTTTATTTTTTTTGGTGGTTTTATTGCTGTTTGTTTGGGGTTTAAGTTTGTTTGGAAGCACAAGACATGGGGAGTGAGCTGTCAGTTAATATGTACACTGGAATCAAGTTAGACTTTGAGTAGAACTAACATCTTTGGTATGTATACAGTGGATTAGAAGTTGGCAGATGCTTTGATGAATGGAAGTGCAGTTCTTTAGCATCCGTAGAACATTATAAATAAGTGGTGTAAGTAACATAATCTTATTTTGATGTACCAGGTTTTATTTGCGTAATTTCCCGCATGATGGAGTGAATCTAGTCTTGACCAGCATGGATATGTAGACCTTTTCAAGATGGTTAAGAACTGTGGTGAAGAACCAAATGGAATGACAAGTGAGGAAACGTATATTTATTTCTAACTAATTCTGCTGCTGTGTTATTTCTTTACCTGATGTAAGTCAGCTTTTTTAGATAGGAAATCATCTAAAAAGTGAAATCAAATAGGTATTCTTATCCTTAGGAAAATTTATAGTGAAGCTTAGCTTGACATGTTGGGTACTTACTTAAGATGTTAGCTGTGCTTAATCTACTCAAACCAATTAAGTCTATTGGTCAGTGTTAAAACTTTGCTTAAAGTGAGCAAAATACAAATTTGATTTGTATTATGATTATTCCTTTGTCAGGAAGAAGCATCCACTTCTGCTGACATCTGATTTGTATGTTAGAAAGTATGGTTTCCTGAAAGAAGAGTGCATTATAGTTTTTAACAGCAGATCTTTGTCAAATGTGCCGTCAGTGATGGTTTTGGAAAGATGAGAAAGGATCCACTGTGGGGCAACTCAGTGAAGCTAAAAATGTAAGTTCTGTGCCACTGTTATCTTATATGTATTACAAATTGAGACTTTCTTCCAGTCCCAGCATGTAAGTATATATGTGCATGTGTTGTTTTTGGGGTTTTTTTTTAAAGCGAGAAGATTCATGTGGACATTACGTGATAAATATTTTATATAGTTTGAAATTAAGAAATTGTTCAAAAACCCCAAAAGCAAACCAAACTGAAAAGCTGTCACCACCACCAACCAGCCAAAACCAAATCTACCTCTTTTATATGCCTAGAGTTAACTACCTTAAAGTATTCAGAGAAATTTAAAAATGTGTACAGACCAGGCAGCTTTGTTCATATTGTTTGACTTCTGCATTGTGTCAAGGCTGGAGACTTCCTCTGTCCTTAAAAAATGAAGAGGAGTAATACTGATAAATTATTTGGCATCTGAAGTTGGTCACAGTTAAACCAGAAGTCTTAGGCTGCTTAATGCTTTTAGTAAACATTCTGTATTGGTTAGAATACTTCTTTGGTCTGTTTGCTTAAAAAATAACTTTCAAAGCCTTGTAATGACTTTGAAAAATTATATTTACTGCTGATGGTTTCCTAATGCAATCTCTTTGATTGAAAGAGTTTTGTGAATACTTTCGGGACCTAACTCAATTAGAAAGTAGTTTAGTATTCTTCTTCCACTGTTCTGTGTTTTCTGCCTCCTCTTGAATGCTACCTGTTTGCTTCTCTTCCTATACATGAGATGTTACTTGTAATAGGACTTGCAGTCAGAGCATGTTTTTCAGCAGCATGTCCTTACAGGATTGATCATTATAAGAGAGCTGGATTCAAACACTGACAACACTTGAAATGTTTTGCTTAAAATCTATTGCTGCACAGTAATGTCAAGGTGCATTAATAATTTTCTCCCTTGCAAGGTCTTTCCTTTGTCACTGAAAGGAACAATCACATTTTTTAGCACTGTCAATGTTGTTTGAGTTAGGACAACCTTTTCTACTGGCTAGAGGATGAATCAGTTAGATACAGAAGTTTGAAAAACAAGACTTGCTGTAACTTTTTTTTTGATTGTTGGATACTTCTTCATGACAGTAAAGAATGGTGTAAGGATGGCTAATCAGAGAGGTGAACCAAAAAAAGTGTGATAAAAAACCAGCTGCAGTTATCAGGCTGGCTGACTAGCATTTTCCGCTATGTTTTTCCTTTATTTTTGGAAGTCTGCTTCTTCCTTTTCCTGTGTATTGTTTGCCTTGTCATGCGTTTCAGACTTCCTTGACCTCTTCATTGTTTCAGATATTGGTCTCGTTTGTCTAAAGTCCATATACACATGACAGAAACTCCTGGGATCCTAGAGTTGTCTGTTTTGCTTTCATAAATTTCTATGATTTGAGAACATAACAGTCCACATTCTGCTAAATGTTCCATCTCTTGATTGCTGGAAGAGATTGATGGAGGATAATGGAGAAGTGCTGTTTGAATCTGGCACTAATGTGGCATTGTCATTTTTGTGCCAGTGATCCAGGGAGGGAAGGACTAAGTGAAAATGGAATTGCTGTCATTGATCTATCTGCACACATTGAATTGATCATCACTGGCAAAATACTATTTTGTATAAAAACAGGTATTTTATGGCCTACTCAGTAACTGTTATTGGTAAATAGTGACTCTTTGCTGTAATTAACTTCAGATTTCTGAGCCTTACTAAGGTTTGCTAGTCTTCTGAATAATTATTTGTAAAAAATATAAATTGGTTTATTATGATCATCATTAGAACTCAACAGAGCTTTGATATTGATATAAAGAAAAAAAGGGAGACCATGCCCTACTCCATGCCTATATTTCAATTAATAATTGCTTTCCTTTTCTAGACAGGATTAATGCAGTAATTGCAGTTATTACAGATGGCGTAATGTTTTAACTAGATGTATTCAAAGGCTTCATGGCAGAAGTGTGGACACTTCTGGACAGAAGCCTCTTCTTGCTTTATCGTTTATACAGTTGTAAAATGTTTTCAACAATTAAAAAAAACTCCACACAGACTGAGGCACTTCTGGATGGCACTTGGTTCAACCCAGCAATTAAATCAAGCAGGAGTGCCTGAAGCAGGTTACCCAAGCCCTGAAACAGCCCGGTTCAAGCAGGGCTGTTTGGTTAGGTTTTGAGAATATGTGGGATTGCAGACTCCACAACCTCTCTGCCAGTGTTTGAACACTGAAGAACTCCTGTTTATTCTTAAAATATTGTGAGCGGGGGGAAGTCATGAAAGACTTTTGGAAGATTTGGCAAGTGTTATGTCTTCCAGTACTTTTGTAAGAGTAGTTTCTGAATGTTAACAGAATGTAGATGTTCCATAATGTTAGCTGGTCATTAGTAGCAGAGGAATATTTGTGAACTGGCTGCCTGGCGTTGCAAACTTTACTTTTCTGTGTTTCTCTTTTAAGCTACATTTTATTTGTTCTCTCTTCCAGGTGCAGATTTGGTGTCTGGTTAACTGGAAAATAAGGCTGCTCTAGCTGTCAGCCATTTGAAAAGAAGAAAGGCAGGCATCTAGAAAATGCTTTCCTGTATGCTTATGTATTTCTTTTTATCTTTTACCTATCTAAATAGAAGACATGGAAATGTTATTGTGTATTTTATTAAAATTTATCTGGTTTTTTTTATTCCAGGTCTGCTGTTTGTTTTCGGTCTATCCCAGTTAGGAGAGCTTTTTTGTGATTTTTAAGCTTGGTGCTGTCAGCCCCATGTGAACAAACCAGAATAAAAAGCACGCTGGGTATTAGAAAACAAAATGCCACGAAAAAGGAAAACTGGTGGGAGTCCTTCTCAGAAGAATGGCAATTCTGACAGAACTGCTGTTGCTGTATCCCAAGGGGACCCAAGCCACTTAGTGGCACAAGCAGTGCATTATGTCGATAAGGAAGAGCTCTTCAACAGCATGTCAGAGATGTTTTCTGACCTAGATCCTAGTGTGGTTTATATGGTTCTGTCTGAATGTGATTTTAAAGGTAAATAATGTACAGCTGACATTACAGTTCTGTTTCATGTGCAGATAGCTCTTAACTAGTACAACTCCAGGAGAGTTAGTGTGGGTGTTGCAAGCATATTTGTGAGTTTAACTTTAGTGAGTAGGTGAGTAATAGTATTTTGAAATTTTACAACCATGTAAGATTGTCCAAGTTTAACAATGTTTCTGTGAGGCTGGTAAATGAAGAAGTGTGCTCCATAAATGGAGGTACTGTTTAGAGTGGATTGTTCTGTGACACAGAGCGGGCAGTGGTGGAGTTGTGAGGAGAATCTGGTTTTTCTAGTTAGTTTCTGTGCCATATCTGCAAGATGCCTAAGCTGTTTCTGCAGGAGGGTATTTTATGTTCTAGATCACAATTTTTTGATGGTATGCCGTATGTGGTCCTGGTAGCGTTTGCTTTTCCTTAAATACTTGAACTGAGCTTTTGTTTCACTTTTATTTTGCATTGTCATCTTGTCATGTCCACTGAGGATTAGTTTCTGCAAGATAAATTCTGTTTGCTGCGTTTAGTTCTCTGGCAGCCTTGCTTGAACTGTGTTTCTTTCCCTGCATTCTGCCAACCTACATACCCACCTCTCCTGGCAGACTATTTTCATATTTATGCCCAGTTCCTCCCATTCTTTTGTTGTTTTAAAATTCTTCTATATGCAAGTTCACTTGCTTATGATAAAAGTACCTCATGAGGTGCTGGATAGCAATGCCTGAGGAGTTACTTGTCAGGGGAATAAGCCATATGTGGAGCACTTTAACCAATCTATATTCATATTATCAGATGTGATTAACTGAGATTATTGTAAGAATATTTCAAAGAAGGCAGATTTTGGCATTTTTTTATATGTATGAGGGCTAGGTAACCATTAAAAGGACTCTTTTTATTGCCTAAATTGTACAGAGTTTATAACTTAATAACAAATGTGGGAGTGCTGTTATGATTGTTGTTCATTTTAAAACTGAGTTTCATGGAATTACTGATTCATGCTTCGAGCTCTTAATAAGATTCACCTTTATCATAGTAACAGTTTTATCTAAAGCTTATTGGAGAATGCAGTAAACACACAGAGTTCATAGTCTTGTACTGTTAACAGTAGCTTAAAAATGGAAAGGTTAGCATATTTCAGTGCTAATAAGTTGTTTTCATTCAGTAGAGAAGCTGGAAGGATGACAAAGATTTTGTTTCATGAGTGCAGACCGAGTCAAATGAACTTTTTGCTACACTGTCTTTCAGGAAAACAAGCTCAGCTTTAGGGCTCAGATGATGTTTGTGCCAGCTTTTAATTTTGTTCAAGTTCATCCCTGGCACCCTATGCTCCATTTAGTGGCTTTACAAAGAATTAATGCAGATACTGGATTTTTCAGGCTGTTTTACATGGGACATTTTTAAGTGGGCCATGGTGAACATACTTTGCATATTTCTATCTCTTTCATCCTTCGTAGAGTTTTTAGTTCATTTTACACTATTTCCCCATGGGAGTTAGATTAGAAATAAGTATCCATTTAAACATGCAGTTCTGATATTTTTCCAGTTAAAATTAGTAATTTTTAGACAGTATTTCCTTAGTAATTTTTAAGTTTATTAGGTTGTTATTTTTCAGTATGTCTGTATTGAGTTCTGCCTTTACTTCTAATGAGAAATGGATCAAGGGAATTTCAGAAGCTGTGTTTAAAGATGAATTGGTGAACTGTCTTTTGGTTGTTTCTTTAGTTGTAATAAATGCTTTTCAAGTAAAAAAATTGCATGCACATCAGCTTGGGTTTGTTTAGTTGACCATGCTGTATTCTGTTTATCTTACCCAACAGTAGAAAACGCTATGGATCATCTTCTAGAGCTGTCCACCCATGCCAAAGGAGTAGCAGCTTCAAAAACCTTGGGTTTTGATTTAGCAGCATCATCATTACCTCTTGTTAATCAGCAAAGATCTGTTGCAAATGAAAGAATGGGGGAAAGTACTGCAGCACATAGTAATTCTGGAGCAGCAATAGAAACGGTCCTGTCACCTGGTGTGCAGCTGACTGAAGAACTGAATTCCTTAATAGAAACTGCCTTTCAGAGTTACAGCTTGGGTGATGAATTGCCTCATTCTGCAAATGACCAAATAGTACATGAGCACCCTGTGGAACATGATGGTTTTACCGAAGTTTCCGAGTGGGAAAAAACTGATTCGGTTTGCAATGTCCTACTTTTTCCACAGCAAGCAGAGACAAATAATGAGGTTTTAGAAAACTTCTGCTGTTCCCAGCCACCAGTGAGTCAGCTGAGCATCCAGACAAGCTCACCATCTGCATCAGACACTTTTGCACAGATACTGGAAGGTTCTGATTTGTTGGAAATACACGTTCAACATGATGTAGCTTCAGAAGTATATAAACAATCAAATGGAGAAATATCATGTGAAAATTCTGATCAGACGCAAGATACTGTTTTGGATCAAAGTAGTGTGACTGCTGCTTCTGGCGGGTCCTCCCAAAGACCTATGGAACTTGGAGTCGCTGTTACTGGATATCCTAATTCAAGGTGCCTGGAGCAACACGAAGATACAGTGACTGCCTTTAGCAGCTGCCAGACTGCTTCTCTCCCAGAGGCATGTATCTCTCCTGAAACATCCAGTTTCAAATCACAAAAACCTGCAGATATTCAGCAAACTCAGCAAGGTTATAACTTAAATTTTTCTACACCATCAGGTCAATCTCAGCAACACTGGAATCTCATGGCTCCCGTGTTTTATCCATCCAGTGGAAGTCACAGCTTTGTAATTCCTGTGGCTGCCAGTCCAGGGCAGTGGAGACCTGTTTCTGACTGTAGAACTTTGGAAAAAGGACTTTTTCTTTCCTCCCCAGTGGTTTCAAATGCCTGGGATTGCAACTCTTCTCTGAAGGTATGGGGAAATCAAGATAGAAACTCAAAATTGAACCTCTCGCAAGCACAGCAACCACGTGTTTGTCACATGATGAGAAAAAAGATGCATCTTATAGGTCAAGTACTTGTTCTTCTCAGAGGTGTTCCAGGATCAGGAAAATCATATTTGGCAAGGTAGAACATTTATATTGTGAGCTTCTAAAAAAATTTCTTAATCGTGTACAGGATTTAGGACAGACAGAGACAATTTTCTGACACTTGTGAATAGTTATGCGTAAACCCAAATTGCCAGCTACACAGTACATGCAGTGTAATGAGTAATAATAATTGCTGACAGCCGAGTTGCTTGCAGGTCCTTGACCTCTGGTGGAAATTGAAATAAGAGTGATGAGTGATAGTTAAGTTCTATCACTGAACAAAGGAGTTTGTCAGCAGAGCATCATTGCTGCAGTGTTAGGTCTGCTGTATTCTTTCAGTCCCAGTTTATTTCCAGTGTTTCCTTCGAATAACATTGATGGAAATCTGCCAGCTCTTTACAGGCAGAAATTCCCCTTTCACTGTGCGACTTCTTTTGTATAAATAGTATATGTGAAGCTTTTTGGGGAGAATTCTTGATTTCTTTCCTTACTCTCTAAAAGCCTAGATTGAACTTTGACTCCTTTGACTGACACCTGAAATATTTGATGCAATTAAGACAGGGTATTTGTCAGTGTAAAAGTATGTCACTACATGTAGATGGAAAAATACCTCCCTTGTTCTGAAATGAGAGACTTGTAGGGAACTATATCAGCTCTCTCCCCTAGATAATCCTTAGCCTTTGGAAAAAAAGGAAGGATATTATTATAAATCGTATTTGCTTGGAGGTTGATTTTTTTTTTCGTCCTCTTACCTAAATTTGCCGCTTCCATTCCAAATAATTTTGCTTTTGTGCAAGAGACTGAAAAAAAAGTATGTGTGGTAGTAGATATTGGAGCCTGGGAGGAGAAGGGGAAAAAGCTGTTTATTTCTTGATCTTTCACAGGAATTTGCTTGAGGATAACCCAGGTGGAATCATTCTTAGTACTGATGATTACTTTTACAAACATGGACAATACCATTATGATCCTGATTGCTTAGGGGAAGCACATGACTGGAACAGGAAACGAGGTGAGATATAAGTAAGGGATTTACAGTTCAATGCTTGTGTGCTGTTTAAAAATCTGCCTGTCTTGTAATGCCTGTGTTACATGACAAGCATTTATCCCATCACAGAAGTATTTTTTAATATGTGTGGAAAAAGTATATGAGCACAAACTCAGAAGTCATCTGTTCATTGTGTGTTTTGCAATTAGAAATGCCAGTGTCTTTGTCAAGAGTATGTTTTGACCTCAGATTTTATCATGGTATGTATTTTGGGTAGTGACTCATTTCTGGAGTGGTTACTTACACCATCTCCCAGAAATATTTCTTCTGAGATGATCCATAATCTGCATATGCAGTAAGTAATGAGGATACAAATAATACACAGATATCTTCCTGCTCTTCATTATCTTTTTTTTCTCTTGTACACTGAATTGTTGTCAAATTTAATAAAAATTATAAGAGCAAGACAGAATAAATGATTTTTTCCCCTTTTCATAATCGGGTGGAGTTTTTTTTGACAGTGACTTGTGCTAAACTCACCACAGAACAAATCTTTTTAAGCTTTTACTTGCTAAATTTGAACCATGATCCCTTTTCTGCTGTCAAATTTCTACCAGTGGAGAAATGAATTAATAAATGTGGGATTGAACAAGAACTGTCGTTGTTCAGACACACTGTAACATGGCTACAGAAACATGTTGCTGTGTTTCAAAGCTAGTGATTCTATACATTTCATTACTGTGTATTTAAATTACAATAATTCTTTTGGTTTTTCATATTTTATACAGTTTACAGAGTGGACTAATCTTAAGACTGTTATAAAGCCAAGAATTTTGTATGCAACAAAGAAGTCCACTTTAAGGTGATCATGTAGTTTTTTTAGTTTAATTTACTGATTGATTAGTCATCTTGGTGCATTTTACATCTGCATTTTCATTCCTTGATTATCATACATCCGTTCATTCAGAAGCTAATGCCATATCTCAGTAGCTTTACATGTGAGGGGGGGGATTTCTGAAATAGAGGGCCTCGAAATAGATCAAGCTATGGCAAGAGTTCTTGACACAGTGGTTAACCATTATGGATCATCTACGTAAAAATATAACAAATTTAGAGAATGAGTATTAATATTATGTTCACCCTATTGTAATGAAATTAACTATGAATATAATGAAATTATCACATTGTTTTGTACCTGTGTATTTTTCAGCCAAAGAAGCATTTGAAATGAGAATCTCTCCTATAATAATAGACAACACAAACATACAAGCATGGGAGATGAAGCCTTATGTTACTTTGGTTAGTATTGCAATTTGACCAATGTGAAGAGATTATTGACTGGCATGGCAACAACATATGCTTTAAAATGGACGTGTCTTTCTCAATCTAGCTGCTATTCCAGAAGGAAGTCTGGAGTTAAAAAAAAAAAAGTGTTGCATGGAATCACGTTACCCAGTGTCATATTGTGTGGGTATCTGAGCATTAACTTGGCCTAGTTACCAAAAGCCCCAGCCAAGTGCTTTGTTCTTGGGTCCAAAAGTAAATATTGTTGAGGAAACTGAATTTTTTCCTCTTTTATATGATCAGTTGAATTAGAAGCTACTTTAAAAATGTAATCAACACTAATGAATGAATGATGTGTGATGCTCTGTGAAACTTGAAAACTCAGTTTTATCCTAAATATGACGTAGAGGCACATACCAGTTGGAGGCTAGAGTTACCAAATATTGCTAGCTTGCTTGAACTTATGCAGATTTACTTAATACTTTTTGTTGAAGTGATCCCACCTTTTCACTTAATAGTTTCTAAATGGGCATCAGCACTTTTAGAGTCTAGAGCATATTTTGCTATTGATCATTGACCGTATTGGTTGGTAGTTAGAGCAGCATTATTTCATTAAATTGGTTCTGATTAACTGAAATAATATATTGGAAAAAGTATTATAATGTAGATCTGGGATTTCTCCTTACCTGTTACAGAAACACAACAGAGAGTGTAGTACATATACTTGACGGTTTTTGAGCAGATACTCTACATATGCTGCATGTGGTAATGGATTAATGAACAGTGAGCCTTTAACACAGATAATTGTTGTTAATAAAATGTTTGTTTTGTTATCCTCGCATTTCTTAACCACTGTCACATTAGCAGTTCTTTCATAAGTTACATCTTTCATTTTGCTGTATTCTGAAATGAAGATGCAACAAGAGTTCTTCCAGAAGTGCAGTGTTTGGTATGGTGATAAGAATTTTTTCTGCAAACAGGAATGGGGAGAAACGGCACAGTACTTGCAGTGTTTCTCTTGATTAGACTTTAGGCTCCTTTTCCGTCATGATGAGACTGGACTATATAGGAACCATTTACTTGCACCTTGGTCAAGTTTCCCCTGTGGCAGGAAGGCTGTCCACAACAGCTGTGTTAATGCAACTGAATTGCATGTTTTGGAGCTGGTTCATATCTGGTCAGCTCTGAATGTAAGCTGTGAGCTTCCCTCTGTCTTGGAGAGGCTATGTAGACATGTGCATGCTGTATCTGGAAAGAGGAGATGTTTTGCAGTCTTGTCTCAGAGAAGACACATCATGGCACACATGTTTAATTTTACAGTAAGAGATACATATACATGTTTTAAAAAATCTCAGTTTATATAAACCAAAGTGCAACACTGAACAAAAGTGTTATTCCAAATGTTTAATAGGTATCAAAAAATACAAAAAACAGCTTTGAAGAAGCAAGCTATGCATATTGTGTGCTTTGTCATAGAAATAAGAAATGGGTGATGTGGCTTGTTCTGTTCCATATCTCTTTTATTCAGGCTCAGCAGTTCAAATACAAAGTAATGTTCCGAGAACCAGACACATGGTGGAAGTTTAAACCAAAAGAACTTGAAAGGTAAGAATGTAAAGGAGAACAACATATTGGACAGTATAAGCTATGATTTTAAAAAAGGGATTGCTTAGTGCAATGGCTAGTGAAGTAGCTAGGTATCTGTCAAAATTTTTGTGATAATAAGTACTTTTTAGTTTGTTTTTTTAATGATATTTTGTGGACTTTTGTATGTATTATAAGATCTTCTGTCACTTTAGTTGTATGCAGAAGGTACTGTTAGCAGTAGACACTGATGTTTTCATTATTAGAGTTCTTTGCATTTAAGGTATAGTGACTGCTCCTTTGGGTTCCTGAGGTTGAAAAAATTATGTCAGGCTGGGGTTTTTGCATCCTGGTCTGTTGCTTTAGTTGAAGTGTTTCTGCTGTCACTGAATTTAGGGCAATCAGCACCTCATGGCCTGAGAGGGACAAACTTCTGTGCATCATCATTGTTGCTTAGCTCTTCTTTAGCAGGACCTTTCATTACTTAGGGCTGAAATAGGCAGGACATAAACCCTCTGTGAGTGAATAATAAAACATAAGAAAATAGAAAATAGGCTAGATGCCAAGTTCAAATGTTATTGTTACTGTCCAAAGTGAAGGTTTATGTCCCTCTGGGGAGGGACTGCAGCTATTTAATGTCCTTTTTATGACTTGGATGCTGGGACAGAGTGCATGTGATACAGAACTGAGCAAGAGTAGTTTATTCAGCCTTAAGAAGAGATAATTGAAGAAGAATGATATTGTTGTTTTCAGTTACCTTTTGAAAGGTTACAGAGAAGACTAAAAAGAATTGTGTGGGGATAGGACAAAACAAGCATCATCAAGTTGGAACCTTTGATTACATAAAGGAAAAAACCCCAACATTTACTTTGAAGGTGGTTAGGTACTGAAAGAGTTTGCCCAGGGAATTTGTAGACTTTCAGTCATTTCGGATATTCAAAATCAGACGTGACAAAGCTCTGGGCAACCTGATCTGGCTGTACTTCCTCTGAGTAGGAGACTGAAGTATGTGACTTCCAGAGGTCCCTTTCAACAGAAGTTATTTTATGATTTTTATAGTATTTCTTGTCACCTGAATTTGCATGTTTAGCTTAAGGTTGGCTGCTTTTTAAGTGAGGTGAGGTAGATTATTTTCCTTCTTAAAATAAAAGTCAAACCTTTTCTTCTGTATTTTCGGTTTCTCTTTCGCTATGCTTGGCAGGATTCACTTGTTCTAGGTGGAACTGCAGCAGAACACAGTGATAGTTGGTGCTTAATAGAGTTAGTGAAAATTTCTGGCCAAAGGGCGTCAGGAATAATAGGTAAATAGGTTTTCTTCAAGGCTCAACGAGTTCTTAGTTTAGCAAAACCAACAAAAGAAGACTGAATTCAGAAGCGTTCTGTACCCAGTTTGATAACCTGCATCGCTGTCAGGATCTGATATAGTGTGTTTTCTGAAACTTATTTGAAGAAGATGCATTAAGTACACTTTTAGATTTTAGTATTATGCAAAACATCCAACTGCAGTACAGGGAGACCAGACGGGGTGGGGAAGTGGAGCAGCAATTTGTCTGATGTATCCTGTTTGGAACTCCTTAGTGCACTGATTCAGAAAGAATTGCTGTTTCAGAGCTTTTCTTCTGGCTCCCTGAATTCTTTGGTCAGTCTTGCTATAAATGTATTAAATTATTATTAAATTACTCTCTTCAGTTATTGTAATACACAAATCTGAGATGTCTCTTCTTTTTTTTGTTTTGTTTTGTTTTCAATTCATAGGAGAAACATTCATGGTGTATCGAAAGAAAAGATCAAAAGAATGTTGGAACGGTATGAACGCTGCCTTACTGTTAGAACAATATTGGATTCTTCAGTTCCAGACAAATCAGAAACTGCTGGTTGGGGTGAAGATCCTTGTCAGGAGGAAAGCGAGAGGTTAGATTATTTCACTAGCTTTGTAGCATCAAATAAAAGGCTAAAAATTAAGCCTTTTAGCTTCTTAGCAACAAAACCTGGGTAATAGTGTCAGATGGTGAATGCATTAAAAAAGATAAGTAACAAAAAAATCCCTTCATAGTTTTCTTAATTTTTAAGAATTTCAGGATTTTCAGAAATGAGCAGTCAAGGGATCTAGTCAACTTTCCAATGCTTTGGAAAGCCTCCCATTATGGCTTTTCAAGAAGCCAATCTCGACTTACTTTCTGTTATCTTAGAAATGTGTTATTGAGTGTGTGTTATAGATACAAAGCACTTAAAATCTATAAATTGCTTTTTAGAAGAAAGTTGTCCCAAAAAAGAGCAAATTACTGTTTCCGAATTTGTAAGTTGATACTAGATTACATCTTTGTGGTACAAGGTGGATTCTTTGTGCAGTAGTAACAGGTTACCTACTTGCTCTTCAGTACATTCAATTTAAACTTGTCTAGGTTTCCGTTGGTTGTATCCACAACTGTTTCATAGTTGCCAGTCTGGATCGTGCTGTGTATCCTAATACAGTGTTGTGGCTCAGGAATGGTACTCCCCAGTTCAGTGCCTCCACTGAGACTCTCCCAAACCACACGCTGCTTGTTCGTTCCCCCTTCCTCTTCCCATTCCTGCTTCAACAACAACGTGAGGTGGTATAGAATAACCTCTGGGTTCTGGCCAAAACTAAGGCACATAGGAAATCAGACTCCATTTCAGTTATTATTTCACTTGCGTTTTGCATATGTGATGTATTTGAAATGATAATTAACGGAATGTAGTTCGTTGTGAAAAATGGTTTGACAAGAAAAGGCACATTCTCTCCTAGTTAATGTCTAGACTGTCTTTAGCATTAAGCCAACAGGAGAGAGCAACAGTCGTTAGATAAAAGTATATTTGCCAGACTTGCTAATCTGAATGAGGAAATGTCTGGCAGCAGAGTGCTTTGATACAAAACTGAATGCTGGAAATGGGATGGGAGAGGAGATTGACTCCTGAGGAGGTGTTCTTAGCCTTGTGCTCTAGTAAGAAGGGGATACTTGCCAAAGAAAGTTCATCTTTGCTTCACTCCTTTTTTATTGAGGAATGTTGGAGTTACAGCTAAGTCATAAATTTGTTTTTCTCTCACTAGAACTGTAACTAGATTAAGCTCTCTACTCTAGTTCTAACTGGAGTTAAAAATGTAGACAAATGCTTTAAGAAGGTTTGAAATGGGTTTATATTTTGTTCCAATTTGTCTTTCAGAAAGACAGAGGCACATTCTGATGTAAAGGAAGAAGAATGTTTTGCTTCTGAGGTGGAGCCTCTTGAGTTAGCTGAAGTTGATAAAACTTCTCCTGGTACTTCTCTAACATTAGAAAGTAGTTGTGATCCTGAGCATTTTCAGAAAGAGGAAAAAGAAATGGAAAATAACTCAGTGGAACACAATTCTGAGAACAGCACTGTTCAAGATGACTTGGAAGTTAATTTATCAGATTGCATCAAAAAAGAGCTGCCCTTGGAGAAGAAAGAAGAAAAGGGATTAAAAATAGAAACAAATACTGAAAAGGAAATGGATGAGGTTGTTGTGATCCCAGCTGAAGAGACTGTGAACTTACACACAGGTGGAACTGAGGAACACAGTGATAACAACATTCTCAGTGTTCAAACTGCAGTTGAGCAATCAGTCAAAGTATGTATGGAACCAAAATTGACACAAACTAGTAACACAGTGGAACCAAGCAGTTTGGCTTTTGACACATCAGGAAAACCAGAACTACTAAACTTTCTGGGTGACTGGCCTGTGGAACAAACAATGGGACAGAGAGTCAAAAGATCTAGAAGACTAGAAAAATCTCCTCTGAAGAGTGATAAGGAAGGTGAAACTCCCAGTCAGCAGCATTCTGAGATAGGTGAAGAGCAAGTGGGCCTGCCTGAGACATGTACTGTTGAGAAAGGACATGAGGAAGAAAATCCACCCTATAGCTGTTACTCTGTTAGTTCAGATAAAGTTACACCAGAATTGCAAATGTTAGGACATTGGCCTGTCTCAGCCTCATTAGAACAGAGACAACAAAGGTCAAGGAGAATGAGAAAGATAAATTTAGATCAGTCTGATGAAGATAGAAATACTGAAGGTGACACTAATATGAACGCTCTTGAAACCGTACATGTGATTCATGGGTCACCTGTGAACACTGAAGAGCAACAAGATACAAGCAGTTTGCCTGTGCACCAAGAGGAAATAGTAGTTAGTGAAACAGTAAGTGAGGAAAAAACCCAGGAAAGTAAGAGAACAAGGAAACATCACAAATTAGCCCTCACTTTTACAAACAGCAGCTTGCCGCATCCCAGAGAAGAGGACCACTTGTCTAAACTTGATGCGGCAGAAGAGAAACAGGACACAAACTTATGTAGGCAAAAAAGTAGCCATTCACAGACTGAATCACAGGACTTTGCTCTTCTGTGGAGATTAGAAAAGAAAATGCTTTTTCCTGAGACGACAAAAGTATTGCATGGCAGGTTAGATGGTTTCAAACCCAAAGACATAGATAATGCCTCAGATTCTCAGGAAAAAATACCCTATCGAGTTACGTATGATAAAAGTACATTTGTGGAGGAAAGTGAGCTTATCAATATTGATGAGTCTGAAGAACTAGATACACTCTGTAAGCTCTTTGAGTCTGTTTCATTTGAAGCTCTAAAAGATCTGTATGAAAGATGTAACAAAGACATAGACTGGGCCACAGGTCTGCTGTTAGACTCTGATGAAAAGTTACGTAAAGCTGTTGATACTGAATGCTTTCAGGTAAGTGAAACTGAGCCAGTGGTTGCAGACCTTGATTTCAAGGCAGGTACAAACTATGATCAGAATCTCAAAGACTGCAAACAAACCCCACAAGTACTTGTGGCTGGTGATATCTCTGAGGCTTCAAAAGGCAAGAACTCATCACTCAGCATTGCAGAAAGTAGGGCTACCAAGACAGCTGTGACAAGTGCTGATGTGTCTGACTCATTCACTGCTACCTCATTGGATAATTCAGTGGAACTGAAAAATTCTGTGGATTCAGCCCGTAGAACTGTGGATGCAGCCCGTAGAACTGAAACGAGCAACTCAGCAGCAGGAGTCATTGAGCTGTCCATTTCAGGAAAGCAGAAAGGAGAGAGTGAGAGTCCTCTTGAAGATGTAAATAAGCCATCACCATCACAACTTGATGCAGGTTTGCCTCATGATCCTAACACAACTTCTACCAATTTGAAATTAGAATTAAATAATGAAAGTGACAGTAACCCTTCAGAAAGCAATGCAGAAAATTCCAAAGGGACTGTTTTGTTACTGGAAATGGATCGTGCACTTCTGGTTGGTCCTAGGAGCAATAAAGACCTGGAGATGGATAAAGAAACTCAGGAGAGTTACACGGAGATATGCAGTAAAGAAGAAATTGAAACTTCAAGCTGGGCTGCAACTAAAGCCAAGAGACAAAGCCCTATACCGGCATCACATGCAGCCTTCAGTATAGATTGCCTAGAACTAACATTGCCTCCCGAACTGGCACTCCAGCTGAAAGAGATATTTGGACCTGTTGGCATTGATGCAGGTATGATGTGATTATATACATGTTTTCATGAAAAAAAAATTATTTGGGTAGGAAACCTTTCTCTCTTTGCCTGTGCATTTTTCCCTTCATGCTTGATTTTTAGGGAATAGATTCCCATAATTCTTCATTATACTGTTGGTTGCTGTTACTAAGGCAGAAGTGAAACTGAACTAAGCATGGCATAAAATATAAGTGCACTAGTGCTACCTTCTGCCTTTGTCTTTTTGTACATGCACATACTTCAAAATAAAAAGAAAATATATTGACTTATTTGCATTCTGAGAAGAGCCTTTGAGCTTATATTGAAACTCTGAAGAGATATTTAGATGATAAGGAATATGCCACTTGTGGCTGATTAGGAAAGAAGAGAGGGGAAAAAAACCTTTTGGCATCAGTTAAGTTGGGGAACAAGAAAATGAATGGTTAAGGGAGATGAAGTGTGGCTGTATAACTTAAAAGATGACAACAGGCCAGTCTGCTGGCAGATTATGGTTAAGGAAGCCATATGCAGCTTGAACATGCATCTCAAAAGTTAAAGAATGATGGAAAAAGGAAAATAGAAGGAATATACAGCTTGATGTTTTTCTCTCTTTTTCCCCCCACTTTTTCCTTTTTTTTCTTGTTTCTGTCTTTCGTCTTGAAGATTACTTGACGTGAAACCCTGGATACCTGATTTATTGGTGGGTTTGACTGCAGGCCTCTTTGCCTTACATGCCTACTTCCTCCAAAAAAAAGTGTGTTTTTTATAGCAGAAAAGTGCTTTATTGTGTCTGAAATATGCCCTATATTTTTATTTGTCACTTACATACTTCCTGCTATTTTTATTTTTGAAAGGGTGAGAAACACCCTTTTTAGGAAAAAGGGCTTTAATTATACAACCATGATAATTTTTGCCCTTTCCTTTAGAGTTAGGGGGATGCTTGGAGTTTGTTTCTCTGAGTTTGTGTGTTAGAAAGGAGGGATGTGACTGCTGTTGGGCTGTAGTGGGTACGTTGTACAGAAAAGCAGTTGCCATGTGGATTGCAATGGAATAGGAGGAATCACAGTTTCATGGATGAGCCTGCTGTTTTCAATTAACAATGGCTTTGTAAAAGAAGGGTCTGCTAGAAAAACAGAAGGAAAAATACAGTCATCCAGGTAGTCATATTTCAACAATATCCAGATAGCGTTAACTTGTTTCTTTCCTACCCTTTTGGAGCTTCTGAACACCAGAAAACAATTTCTGTGGAATGCTTTTTTTGTTTAGAATTTTTTTCAGGCATGACAAGTTTATGTAGAATCTCCAGAGTTAAAATTAATAAGTCTAGGCTACTGTACTTTAATTGCTTACATAAGTTTTATAGAATGCTTTTAATGAATATATTCTCTTTGTTCCACAAGGATCACTAACTGTTGAGGATTGTGTGGTTCATATTGATCTGAATTTGGCAAAAGTGATTCATGAAAAATGGAAAGAATCTATTCTGGTCAGTAGATTTTTTGCTTATGATATGGTGTGGCATGCCTGTGTTTTGTCAGACCATTTGTCTCTGTGTGTCTTGGTCTAAAGGTATTACCTTTGCAAGAACAGTGATAAAATATAATAGTAGTTTGTAAAATGTATGAAATATATCAGTATGTCATAATCACTGGAGCTACTGAAAGATGTTTTGAGTGCCTCATCATGAAAACAAGATTCTTTAAAAAGAAGGATCATAGTGCACAATTTCACTACAAGATTGATGAAAAATTCCACTGACCAAAAATCCTTATTGTATTTTTGACCCGTAAAAGGAATTCTTTTATGAATTATTCTCTATGCAAAACATCTCTGTGTGCAACAATTGAGATGAGTTCTCTAACTTGTGTTCCTTCACAGCTTTATGAAACTTGGAATGCCTTTTTGGCAAAATTTTTGTTTGGTTTATATAATTAAGGCTATGAAGTCTTAGCAGTGAGGCACGTTTCTCTGGTTTGATGTGTTTTCAGAGAGATAATTCTAGCTTATATATTTCACTTCATAATTATTTTTCCTAAATATATTTCTTTTAAACTATTTAATCTTTGAGAAATACTGTGAGACCTTATTTTGAAACTGCTTTAATTAGCAGCTAACACTTGCAAAGTTTTCCTGCAAAATTTATAATTGATAACATTCATGATTTTACTATTTTTATTTAGAAGCGTCAGAGGAGAGATGAATCACGTAAGTTGTCTGCAGAAGGTACGTTGTGTATTTCTCTTAATTGTAAAAATACTTAATTTTCCATTATAAAACTATTTAATTATTTGAAACTTAAGGTTGCACATACTCCATCTGTTGAAAAATTATGAACTTATTTATTAAGCTAAACTTTATTGCCTTTGGATGCATTCACCAATCTCTTATGGAGGTGTGGGGGAGGGGAGGGAAGTTAATTATAAGCAGAATCACTAATTCCAGATAAAGCTTATAATTTTGTGTCATTCATAAAACTTAGAGAAGCTCTAGCTGAATCAGACAGCTGTTTGGTAGGACTTCTGTAATCTCTGTGGCAAGAAAAGGAGCAGCCAGAGAATTACTAGCTGAGTAAGATTTCTGCAGGTGAGGAAAGGAGGTCAGAAATACAACATTCACATGTTGGTCTTGTCAGAGATGATTTTAGCAGGAAGATGGATGCCTTGTTCAAAAAGTGTTAACATCTCTCGAAGTCTGGCTCCCAGAAGAAATATCCCTCTATGGCAGAACCCCACTGCAGATTTGGATTGCAATGTGGGTGCAAACTCTCCACTCAGTGACCAGATAATGCCGTTGCCATTAACTTGTAGAGGCATAAAACCAGACTGTTAAGCATCTGTCCTTAAGTTATAGAAGAAAGGCAGGTAAACATACGATTTTCAAATGAGAGCAAACAACCCCCCACTCAATGTATGTGTAAGGTAGTTTACAGCTGTAAGGTGTCTTAGCACTTGAAAATTTGGTGAGGAATCTGATGGTTTTCTTTTGTTTCACTAAATAAATAAAGGTGATCAGATAGTCTTTGGAAAATGGAAGTGAAGAAGGTGAAAGCAATGTGTTGGTTTCTGTTTTAACAAAACTCAAACTGTATAGGTTGAAAAACTTGTCTTAATTATTTTGGCATTGCATGTATATATAAGGTAATAAGTGTTTTGTCACCCTACTTTTATTGCTTTTGAATGTCCTACAGTGATTCAGCGGATAGATACAGATGACTCAGAAGTGCTGTTATCTCAGAATGCAGACAGTAAAATACAGAAGGAAAAAACGAGCTGGGCTGCAGACACGTCTAATGATATACAGACAAAAATGCCAGCAACATCAGACGTTTTTCCATTTATGGATCACTGGAATGCTCAGATTCAGAAAGTTTCTCTCAGGCAAATAATTTCTGAAGAAATAGCGATGCAGGAGAGACAGGACCTGGTATGTATAACACCAGGTTTTTTATGTGGTTTAGATTCATTACTGTTAGTGAAATAGAGTATGTCTTATTTGGTGACTCAGTCTTGTGCTGCTGATTACAACTTGAATTTGTGAGACAAATGCATGCCAATTAGTATTGTTGATTACTGTGATACAGGAGTTTGCTTGTGGTAGATGGTTCTGTTTGAAAAATACAGTCTCATTTAGAATGTAATATTTTGATTGTTTCACAAACAGACGGTGCTGCATTTCACTGTACAGGTTAGCATTTGTGTTTGGTTGAATTGTTTTTTGATTACTCAGCTAAAAGTAAAGATCAATGTGATTTTCCATGCTTTTTATTGTGACTGCAATACCAAAAAAAAGTTATTAGTTGGCTCCATGCTTTGTTTGTTTAGAAGTGTACTGAATTGGTTTTAATTTTTTTTTGTAAGGAGAACCCACAACATTCCTAACAGATGAGACATTAAAAGAAGTAGTTGAGGTTAATCTCAAACAAGTTTCTGTACCCACTTCTCAGAAAACAGTAAAACTTTAATAGATTTTTACTAGTTCTTTGTTTTCCACAGAGTTCCTGTACCCTGCCTGTTTGGCTTGTGCCTGATACTGCCCTCTACTGCCCCACCGATGTTCAGAACAAGCGTTCTTATTTGTAATAGTTTCCGATAAGCAGCTGCCCTAAAGTAGAGGAACTTTGAACTGGTGTAGAAAGTTGGATGGATTAGCCTGTACTTTGAAAATGGCTTGTGGATTCTTTCTTTGAACTGCATATATGTGCCCTACTGATAACAACTACTGTCACGTCCACAGCTTTATTTTCAGTTTGGATTCATGGAGCTTGGCTTTATTTTGACCACTTTTTTCCTTTTTTAAAAAAACTCTGAATATTTGAACGATCAGTCCAATTTATTCTAGGCTATAATTATGTCATCTTCTCAGATGACTTCACAAATTAGAATATTTATTACTGACAGCTTCAGATACACCAGACCAAAATTGTTTGTGCTGCTTAATAATAAAGTGTTGTTTCAACCCCAGGCCCTCAGTACAGAGAAAAGAGGTGGACTTTGCACAAGCTTAGCACTGGACTAGATGGACTAGCAGGGACTAAATTCCAAGACTTAAATCCCTCCTAAAAAATCCTCCTTTGTCCAAATTCTGAGGGAGCTCCAGCTGCATTACTTCAAAAGACTGCAGAGTACTGCAGTGGTGTATAATACAACTCACCTGTCCTTACTTTATGCTGATCAGTGTGGCACGCTGATATGGCACGTTGTCATTGCTGTGGGTGCATACCAACTGAGTAGATACTTTTTAAATCGTAACAAATAATGGTAAAGTTGGATTGGCTCCACCTTTACTGTATTTTGTTCTAATCAAGAACTTGTAATATGTTTCTTTTGTCTTCTGGGTAGAATCGTGTTCCTTCTACAGCTAGAAAAGACTGTGCTGCTAAACTAAAAGAGAAGCAACTTTTTGAGATGTTTCCAACTATTAATCAGAATTTCTTAATGGATGTCTTCAGGGACAACAAGTAAGAAATGTTTTTACTTCTTTGTAAAAATGGTACTCAAGATACTGCTAAAGAATGGCTTTTTCCAAACTAGCGCTTTTTGTTAGTCTAAACAAAGGCAAAACTAGGTGGTCTTAAAGGCAAAAAGGGTATAAAAACTCTCAGTTTAGATCAGTTTCTTTTTAGGGGGGAATAGACAGTTTCTTTCACTGGGAGAAGAATGTCTCTGGCTATTGACCACTGACTGACTGTCAGTGGAACTGCTTATTTTCTCTAGAGCTGAGGTTTAAATCTAGTGGGAGAAATTAGTGGGTGTGGTAATAGTAGGTTCACAGAAAATGGCATCTGCCCAAGAGGAAAACACTACCATCACCTGATGTTACCTGTGAGTACTTTCCCGATTACTACAGCACCTCTGAAGGAGTGAGCCATCTCTCCATCTCTTCCTGCTGACATTCTCTTTCTCTCTTCTGAATTATATTTCCGGGATATCTGTCTACCTTCTTAAATCCAAGTTTCTGAGAAGTGAACTTTTTTTTCAAGAGAAACATCTTTTTTCATTCTCAGCCATTTGAATGTCTGTCTCTACATATGGGTTTGCATACCTTCTTGTCAGTCATGTTGCTTATCCAGGTTGTTACAAAAATCTTTCCTGTTTAAAATATATCCTTCATCCTTTTCTATAACTCAAACATTTCACCATCTTGTTTTTCACATTCTAAATTCACTTCATAGTGTTGCCTTTCCCAAAATCGGTCTTTACTTTTGATCAGTCTGCTCTTGTTAGCTTACTAAACAGCAAGAATAAAGAAGAAAAGGGGCTTATTAGAAAGCTGATGTCTTAATTAATTAAATTTGCTAACAAAATTTGACTAAAAATACAAGGATTTTTCTTCATTAGGGTTTCAGAAAACTGAGCTAGTTTTAAATTAGTTTGAACTATCTAACCCTGATCAGAGAAGATTTAAGATGAACTATCATACCCAGCCCAAAGAGCAGCATTTATTAATGTCTCTTTGATTAAGGTAGGATGCAATTTACTTCAGTATGTCATTTTCCTTTTAATGTTCAAGTGCCCCTCAGTTATGTTTCAGTCAACCAAGACTGCATGTGTGTTGATGCCAGTAATGCCCTACAAGGAGTCTGCAAGCCTTTCTGTAATAATATTCCATTCCAGTGTTTCTTTTCATTGTAATCTATTTCTGTAACAATATCAAGGTTTGTAATAATTTAGATAAATATAGCAGCTATTAATATATTTCTAAAGTCACAGATTTTATTTATCCTTTACAGCTACTCTTTAGAACAAACTGAACAGTTTCTGAACTGTGTTCTGGAGGCAGATCCTGTAAAAACAGTTATAGCTCAAGAAAATGTTCAGCAAAATGAAATTGTTTCTTCCTACAGTGCTGCAAAGAACCGTGAGAAGAAGGTATTTATATATTTTTTAATATCATAGTTACAAACATAGCCAAAATTGTGCTAATGAAAACACCCTACAATGCATCCGTAATGTCAACAATGCAAATTCCTACAGGCAAAAAAAAGTAAGGAAGATGATGATCCTTTGAGTGAAATGTTTCAAGACTTTGAATATCCACAATATGATGATTTAAGAGCAGAAGCTTTTTGTCACCAGCAAAAGAGACAGGAATGTTTGAAGAAGGCTGGGGAAGCCTATCGCATGGGCATGAAGCCTGTGGCAGCATTTTATGCACATCAGGTAAACAATAATATTGTGCTTTTTGTCTGAATTTAGGGAGGTACTTAAACACTGAATTGGAAGTCATAAGGAAAACATCATGCCTACTAGAGTTGATTAATTTGATCACTGTTCCCTGTGTGTTACATTGACAATCACAAGTAAATTCTCTTTCACTGGTAACGATATTGGCACAGGAAGCTAACGTAACCAAATTTGGTGCAAGACCTCATGAAAGGTCTAGTGCTTAGTCACACATGCTCCTTTGTCCCAGATCTCTCTCACATCACATCACATCACATCACATCACATCACATCACATCACATCACATCACATCACATCACATCACATCACATCACATCACATCACATCACATACTTTTACAAAGAAGTGTCCAAGTGGTCTGGCCAGGTTCACTGGAGTGTGACGTGCACTGCTACAAACAACATTTTTTGAATCCTCTGTATGTGTTGATGCGGAACTCTTTTTAGACACATCTTCTGTACTTTATAGGAGTCAGGTATTAAGATGTCATCTTTTGCCACAGAATCTTACTTGCTTCATCCTCCATAAATCTTGGGCAAGATTGCTGCCTGCTGTCTTCGCTTCTTCATTCTGACTATCTTTATGGCTACAGTCTGTCTTGGGTTGGGATAAATGAGGTGTGTATGTCATGCTTTTCATGATACATCTGGTTATGGAGTGTAGATCTGCTGCTGATCAGTCTTGTGTGCTCTGGCTTTGGAGCACAGGCTCTCTGGTCTTGATTCAGGCACATTTCTTAGTATGTACCAGTTTGGGTACTGCTGATCAGTGCCATTGATCATACTCTTGGTTTTAAGTATCAACTGTGCTTGTAATCAAAGTTCCTCTACATTGGTTTCTTGGTGCCTTCACAGGAGACCCCTCCCTTGACACCACTCTTAAAAATTCTGTTACAAATACCTTCAAAGGCTGTAGTTTTTCCCTGATCTAATAGCATATAAAAATTTCATAAGAATTCACATTGTAAAAGCATTTAATTCTAAACTTTGAATTGTATTATGACAGAACAAAAATTTAATGATAAATAACTTGAATTTGCATATTAAAAAAGCTTTCATGCAAGTGGTATAACTCTAAATGTTTAGATTGTTACTGTGCATGTAGGAAATACTGATTATCAATCTTTATAATGAACCCTTTATGTTCTATATTCATATATTCTTGAAGTTTTGAGAGATTCAAAACAACGGTGTGCAGGATTTTAAATAGAAATCTCATTTCAAGTCCTGTCTTGCTTTCGTTCTTATCCGTAAGAACAAATACAATCTATCGTAAATCTATTGAAATTTATTTATTATATCCTTTCATTTAGGTAATAAAAAGGCAAACTAAGCTACCTTTATTAATAAAAAATACTTTATGCTTGGTGGCCTTTGTCGTGGGAATCCTTTGCAAGTGAGTTACAGAGCTGCTGTCTTGGGTCTGACACTAATGCACTTCAGATGATCCATTTTTAGAAAGTGTAAGACAGACTGTCACTTTTGTTCTCTTGAGCCTTTGTCAGTCCAATACCTGGAGTTAAATCTTCCATTCCTTTTCAGACTGTGCCTACAGATCTTCAAGGACATAATTTGTTGCTTCAGTCTCTCAGATATTATCATTGCAAGGTTCATAGGAAGGAGTTGGTACTTGTTCACTCTGTAAGGTGACTAACTGTACTGCTCCTTGCCCTCATTTCAGAATGGACTTACTGACCTTGTCAGTCATAAAAGATGTCAAAAGTATTAGGAGAGATAATAGGCAACTATCAAAAGTGTTTACACTTGTCTTGTCTGAAATTTCGGTAATGCATTTGGAAGAATTAACCTCAAATACAACAGTCAGCAGGTTTTTCCTTATCTGTTGGGCAGTTTCTTTGACACTGTTTCACTATAATTTTAGCAAAATACTTGCAGAAAATAAAAATCTGTTGTTAGGAAAATAAATCTGCAACTCAGCATGGAGTGTAACTTTTTCACTTTTGTAAAGACCTTATGATTTTGTACCTTTTCTGCCTTCTTTTTTCTCCTTGTAAGGCTTTTGTTATAATGTCTTCTTTGTACCAGCTTTGAGTAGTTTCTCACAAACAGATTTCATGAAATCTTCTTGTGAGTAGGTCTCACTGAGCCTCTGGCAGAAGTTCTGCTAGAATTACAAATTTTACTGCTTCAAACTTGAACTAAAAGCACCCTGCCAGTGCTGTCATTTTGAAACCAGTGTGGAGCTCAGATTATTTCTTGGTGTGTAATTGTCACTGTGCTTATGAATAAAGGGTCGGCTTCATGAACAGAAGATGAAAGAAGCCAACCATGCTGCTGCTGTGCAAATTTTTGAGAGAGTAAATACTTCCTTGCTGCCTATGAATGTGCTGGATTTGCATGGTCTCCACGTGGATGAAGCTGTGAATCAGTTGTCCAGAGTGCTGCAGGAAAAAAGTGAAGGTAGGGTTTAGGTAATAATTCTTGTCCCCTAAAAATTATTCTCATTTTCTATTAAGAAATCATGATACATGGCAATATTAGGGGGAATGAATGTACTTTAGTAACATGTATGTTAAAAACAACTAGGCTTTGTGTTGTTTTGTTTTCAAAGTACCCCAATGGAATTGTTTTTCTTTGACATGACAATGATTTTTGTTGCTTTCTGTTTTGCCCCTCTCCCCCTGCTTCTCTGTAAATCTTCTTCTTTCTTCTGTTTTATCCTTTTTTTATTATTATTATTGAATACTTGGTCTATCCTTCCTGACATTTTTAACTGAGGTGAGGATGCAAACATATGTGTCACCATTGCATTGCTTTGTCACAACTATGTTGCTTTTATAATCTTAAAAGAAAAATTACTGTTGGAATTCTAACCACAATGATGATATTGTCTTCAACTTGTACATGAAAGTGTGTGATTTGAGCTACCTTTCAGAAACTTCAGTATCAGTTTGTTGGCAGCATCTCTTGGGATCAGAATACTGCTGCTTCCAGAAATGTCATTTTATGCAGTTTTGCTTGAGGGCTCATTTTTTCTCATAGTGGAGTGTTCAAGTACTTTATGAGTGTTCATGCTGTAAAAAGAGACATTTTCTGCATTACTAGTTTACCCTCTAAATTTAAGCACACTGGGAATGCTTTTCTAAGAAATATTTCTTATGGAAGGTACTGCTGCACAACCTGATTTTTTGAATCAGCTACTCCACAGAGTATAAAAAATGTTCAGTGGGGCCTTAGATGATAACTCTTGTCTTTCAATATCAGAGATAATTAAATTCCATTATCTCATGCTATTCCAACAATGACATTTGTGTAATTTAAACTGTAACCTAATGCTTTTTAGAACTAAATTTCCAGAACTGCACTTAAATCAGGAATCCTGAAATAGATAGTAGGGGCTCTCTGTTCAGTCCATTCACCTAAATCTAAAAAAAAAAAGAAGTTAATTTCACTGTACATACATCGGAAAAGGATCAATACTGGGAACTTGTTTGCAGGCAGAATTAACAGTAAATAAATATAAAACCTAAATAAAGTTACGGTGAGGAGGAGAGTAGTTGAAGAAAGATGTCATGTGAACTGATAATTCCAAACGAGGAAATCTTGACTTGTTGTGAGAATCCAGTTTAGTTTATTTTTTTCCTTTTTTTTCAAACTCTTCATCAGTTTAGGTTGCTGTTATCTGTGGGAAGAGAGCAATATCTTTTGTTATTAGGGCTAGATGCCCTAATAAAACTCATGGAATGTGTTGATCTGTTGATTTCCATGCTCCAACATAGCAGAAGATAGTCCAAATAATGTGACATAAGTGTCAAAAATGGGATTTATATTTTCTTTCTTCTTAATTTCTTTATTCAACAAAATGTTATTTCTTTATTCAGAATTACTTACGATAAAACATGAAACAGTACAGAAACACCACTTAAAAATGCAGTAAATGACACCCACCTCTTTTAATTTTGCAATTTGAATTTATATCACAGGATGTAAATTCCAATTGAATACTAGATGACAGAAACAGTAAAGCTTCTATGAAATTAGAAGGATTTTGTGATGATCACAATATGCATATTGCAAGCAATCTAGATTTTAAAAGTTTGACTTTTTCAAAATGGGGAAAAGTTGCTATTGGTTGTCGCTGTTGAGCGCTAGCCGAGTGCAAGAACCAAACTGGATCGGGTGAGGCGGAATTCTGATTTTATTATTTAATTCTAAAACTTATATAGGCTTTTAAAAGTTCCTCCGGATTGGGTCAATTCAAAATCTCCCCCTAGGCCCATAGGCCAGGTAGAACTGTCCATCTTTCCAGAGACAGTTTCAATAACATCCAAACCTTATCTTTATTTATAGAACACAGGGAGAAGAAGAGAAAAATTCCCATGGGAAAGAATCTGTGCTACCACAATTGGTATCTAAAATATGCATAGCAGCATGGGAAAACAAAGCTCTAAATGAGTAGTGAGAGTTTTCAGAAGTATGCATGGAAGGGTTATATTGAATGCCAAGAATTTTAACCGTTACAATTCCTGCTGTTGCAGAGTACCAGCAGACTGGTGGTAAACCATATCTCAGTGTTATCACGGGAAGAGGAAGCCATAGTCAGGGAGGAGTCGCTCGCATCAGACCAGCAGCTATCAGATACCTCACAAGCCACAACTTCAGGTGAGTTTAGATTTTTGTTACTGATAAATTTTTTTTCTTAACCCACATTTAACTAACTGAAAACTGAAGTTTAGTTTTAGAATGCTGTTAAACTACTACATAGATTAGGGCAGGTCTGCTGTTTCAGATTAAATTGTCTGTTGTTTCACAAATCCAGTGCAGCTGTGTAGCACCTATTAAATGTTAGATCTTTTCCTCTGAGATAGTTTAATTACATATTTCCATTCAAGATTGCTAGCTTTACTGTGAAAAGTTGTTAATCCTGCTTTTTATTGGTTCCCAATACTTGCATTTGTGCTCAGTTTATGAGGGATAGCAATTTAGCAAGTCTAGGCTGTCACCAGTGTGTTTGCTGCTTTTTATTTAGAGCAGTGTAGGAAGGTGAGCATGAAGGTGAGACTCAAAAATAGCAGTGACTTCCCATTTCCTTCTTACCTTCTACAGAATACAAGGGTGAAAATCCATTTTGAAAGAAGAGGGAATGAAAGGGGAATAGGAATAGAGGAACAGAATAAATGTAACCAAGAATATTGGGCAGTTGTGTTTTTTTTTTTTCTCAAATCTTCATCTTACTTTCTGCTATTTCGAGGTCTTCATATCTCCAGACTCTGTAAAATCCCCCTTCAGTGTCACATCGAGGACATAATGCTGATTCCCTGACTCTCACATGCACACACACTTGACTGAGAACCATTTTCCATATGTTTGATGAGAATTGAAGGCGATGGCATTGCATATAGTTTACATGTTTAAGCTTCTTTTTCTTGTTTCATAGGTTCACAGAAATAAAACCAGGCTGCCTGAAAGTCATGCTGAATTGAGGAGTTGTGAAAAGAGGAATATAGAAACTGAGGTGTCAGATGACTGCCAGATAACAGAAAACCCCCCCCACATTTTGAACAACTGCACTGGTATTTTGTAACCTGTTTTAAAGGATGCTATTTTATTAGAAGTGGTCTGAATTTACAGCAAGTGGTTTTGTCAGTATGTTTCCAATAAATTTTTGTGTGGAATAGATCCTTTTTTGAACCTGCAAAACGAAGACACTTCAAAGGATCTGAAGTCTCAGAAATGCAAATTAAGAATTTTGCTGAGAAATATATGATGTTTTTAAGGGAAGTTAAGGTACAATTTATAGTATAACTGTCTTCTTAGCATACCCAATCTGTCTTTTGACCCTCATACATTTTGATTGCTGTGGCTTCTGTATTTTTAAAACATATTACCTTGTACAAAGTTATTTTGTAATTCAGAACTTTGTGCTAAACCCTTCAGAAGAGCAAAGGAGAGGTTGAAACTGGGCAACTACTGGTATTTCAAATCCCGTTACATCTGAGTGTTGAGTATTTGAAGGTTTCTTCAAAAGTCTGGTGTCTTTTTAGTGGTTATGTTATGATGGGTTGACCAGTACTGTTATCCTTACTCCATTCTAAACTTCTCCAGATATTGAAGGAAGGTGCATGTAAGGCCTGTGCATTAAGGCCAGCTGTGTGTTTGGTAATTTGGCAGATTTAGTGTGATCTGTTAAAGGGAAAGACACAGTGCTGTAGTTCCATCTCTTTTGGAGATCCACCTACTGGATTAAAATTGTTTCTTACTTTGTGGCTTTTTAAATGCAGCAAATGCAGTACTGTTTCACTTTACAAGTGTCTAATAGTGATGTTTTCATTTTCTCTGTATTGTTCAGTGATTTCCTTGTAGAAAATATGATCATGAGACATTTTAAATGTATTTTTAACATCAAAGTGAATGCTAATATTGCAGTAGTAATTTCCTAACTGGAAAATCTGGGAGTACAAAAGTTACTCAGATTTTGGTGGTGTTGCATCAGCATCTGGAAATATCTGTGTAAAAAACTGAAACAACGTTAAAAAAATCCCAAAGAAAGCCCTTCAAAAATGAAATATAAGCAGCTGTACTTAGGCAAGTGTTTTCAGTAAACAGTCAAAACACTTTTTTAATAGAAATATCTTCTGGAATGCATTGCTATTTTTATTTACATCTTTGCCTCCTGAAAGGCATATGAATTTTTGTTGTAAGGCTTTTTCAAAACAGGTGTGAGTTGTGTATTAGGAATAATATTAATAGATTAAGGATTAATGTTAGGAGTTTTTTAATTTTTAACCACTTTGCAGTAAATTTTATCCAGGAACTACATGCACATAGAGTTTGTAAGTTCTGCAATTTGTATGCATGAGTACTAATAAACAAAGAACTTCTGTGAGAAAAGCTGTCCACAGAAATAGGTTTCACTTGAAAATATGTCTGTATAAGTTGCTGACAAGCTGAAAGACATGATGTTTCCTGAATGTATCTGTATTTATACTAATACATACACAGTGAATATGGTGCATGGTAGACTTAAAAATGAGTTTGTCATGCTTCAACAGATGCAATAATATTTTCCTGGTGATTTCAAGTGGGAGAATAGCTTGAATAATACTTAATCAAAGAGACTCTTTCTGTAATAATAGACTGCCATAATGACTTTTATATTTTTTGTGACTAGTTAGTTCCTCTGAATTGTGTTCTTTCTCTGTTTCCTTCTCTCTGCGCTGCTTTGGTAACCAGCGGGTGAAATACAAAAGATCTGTGGTCCCCAGACAGCACTAGCAGAGCTGTTTCTGCCACTGCATAATGTCCTGTATGGTGAAGCCCACACTCCATCCTCTGTGACAGTGCCTGAAATGGACTGAGATGCCATTTAGGCACTTGGCCTCAAAACAATAGTTCAGACTATCAGCTGTACAGGGCTGCAAATGCTAGAATTGTCTCAGTGGAGCCAAGATCTTTGTTTTGGACCAAGGAAGTTCCTTCTGTTCCTGAACAGGTTTTCCTTAGTGCTGCTGTTTATAACAAACGGAGTTGCAGCTCTCTGGGACAGCTCTTTGCAGTATAGTCCCTGTTGGTTGGCCTGGGTGGCTGTTGTGTGTTGAGCTGCTTGGGTGCCCAAGCCCTACAGAGATGTGCCTGTAAACAAGGAAGTGCCAACACTTCTGGTGGTTTTGGGAGGCAGCCTGATTCACTCAGCATATTCCCAACATGGACAAAGACAGCTTAGATTTTAGTTCAAAAGACAAGCAGAAAAAGTTGTCGTCTTGCTGATCTGTTCATCATAATCTAGTTGACAACTTTACCCTGGAGATGAGAAACACAGCTTTTTGCCTTTGTCTGGCTTAGCAAGTGGATGATGATGATGATTGCACTTGACTCTCACTTCCCCAGAAAATGCTCTGACCAGTGTGCTCAGGAGTATTTTTGAAGTTGCCACTGCCTGAGCCTCTTTCAAAATTACCACTGCAAGCTGAAAGTGCAAGATCAAGGGGACAAAAGACATTAAAGAATTAAAACCATATAAACAGTCTCTGGAAGTGGGCTAGGATTTTTCAGAAAGGAGGTGTTCCTGGTGAGCTTCAGTGTCCTTCCGTATTATTTTTTCATCTCTTAGTCCTATTTGGATAAATACATTAAAAATGTTCAGGGTAAAATCAGCCCTACCCAGTGCTAGGAGAATTTGTTATCTCTAGTCTGTCAAAGTCAGCAGAGAAATATACAGCTTAAGAGTCATTTGGAATACTTCTCTCTCTTTCTCTCCATTGACCTTTGGGGTACAGGTTGAGGTTCACGAACATATTCTGAATGCCCTGCCTGGTATAGATTGGTCATTCACCTAGCATACATTGTTTGACTACCAGCTGAACTTTGATGGAGATGATGGCTTAAAATCTTAACACTGGCAGAACCAATCTTGCCTCTATTGAAAATAGTGACAGAGCCTCTATCAGGTTCAGCAACTCAAAATGAGGCATTGCAGTTCTGACTCAGAGAAAATAGGATGATCCTCTGAGGGATCTCAAGCACGTGCTTAAAAGCTGTACTGAGCTGGATACAGAATAGATCAGAATATCAGTGCACAGAGTAAAAAATAAGTAGAGTTTTATCAGTAAGGATCTCCATGCCTTCAGCTATTTGCCAATATTCCAGAAAATACAGGAGGTCTTGTATTTCTCTGACTGGTTTTATAATGTATTCTGGGATGAATTCTTTGAAATATAATTATTTCAAAATAGTATTTCAAAGTAGGTTACAGTTTAGAAGTTACAGCCATCCTGATGTCTCTTGCAGTTGCATCGATGAGAATCCATGAGAGTCCTGAGGTATTGTGTAAATTCTGTAATTTTAAGATACTTAAAATAGCAGTATTGCCACCAGCAATCTGAAATAATGTGCAACTGTTAAAATACCTATTTTGTGTACGACATTCTATTCTATTCTATTCTATTCTATTCTTCAACAGCATGTGATTGTGACAAATGGTAGCCTTTAACATGTGACTTTTGGTGTCTCCTTTTACAAAACATTTTAAAATCCCAAGTTTTAATTTAGGAAAATTATCATATTTTAATATACCAAATGAATGCTCGTGCTAACATTGATAAGTGATCTTAAGAGTAAAAAAAAGGCCAGAGGTGCAATGAAGAAAGTTGTCCGAAGTAATGTGACTGTTGAAGAGCATTTCAGTTGATTGTGGAAGTAGTAGGGCAAAAATGTTATTTTTTAAAATATTTCAGGATACCTTGACAATACTTAATGACTTTGGCTTTTGCTTTTAATATCATGTGGTACATCCCCCCTCAAAACCCAACCAAAGCCCAACTGTTCATGCTATTTCAGCTAAATAAACTCTCTAGAGGATTAAATGACTATATGTGAAATATGCATGTGAAAAGACCTAGTATTGCAGCTACCAACTGTAAAAGCTGTTAGGACCAGTACATTGGAAGATACAAATTTCTATTTTTAAATTAAAATTAAAAAATGATTTTTTTATTTGTATAAAGTTGTACTTTTGCTGTTAACTATAATTTTGTTTTTTACTGAAATAGTTTTGTAATTTGCATTTAGAATTTCTAATGTGAAAAGGAATTTACAAAATCTAATTTAATAAAGGATTTTTGCCACAAGTATTGCCTTCTGTCTTTCCTTGGAAAACTATGTTTCAGCTTGTATCAAATTTTTTCAAATAGTAAAATTGGAGTTCTGCGTGAAAACCACTTGCTTGGCTTCAGGATACCATCTGTAGGAGATGAAGCAACCATCTGCAGGCATAAAAAGGAACAGATTTGTGGCCTGAATTTCAGTGTTGCAAATGGGAGCTGAATGCTCAAATTACTGAAAACGAGGGTCAAGGTTTCAGATTTTTTTTTTGGCCTGAAGTAGCTGAAGAGATGCTATTCCAGGCCAGCTTACTCATGAGAGAGTGAGAGCAGTGGTGTCTGTTAAGGGGAGGGGCCAGTCTGACCACTGGAACAATGGGAGTTTGGGGGAGGGAAGTGTTCTGGATAGACCTCATTTAGCAAGAGCCCTTAGGTCAGGGGCAATGAGAGGCTGGATCCTGAGGAAGCACAACGCTGTACCATGGTGGATAGAGTTAGGAACCCTGGCTTTTCCCAAGCCTGCCCTGCTCTGGGCAGGTGCGGGTGTTTTCCTGTGTATTGTCCTGGAAGTGTGGAACGACACCCAGGACCAACGTGCTGGCTGGAGTCTAACCTATTTCATTAGCTCAGTTTCAGGACAACTTGCTGTGACCCAAGATGACTCCTGCAAAATCATTCTTGTGGGTTAATTGCCTTGCAGCTTGGGTTGACTGCAGAAACAAGTCAGGCTTGTGCATTTCCACAGCAAAGACCTAACTCGTAAGCTGTTCAAGAGAGCAGGGAAAACAGGTTTTGGGAACACATGAAAGCTTGGCAGATGCTGGTTTAGATCTGACATGGCTGATCCTGAGCTGCAGTTATTAGACCACAGCATTGGTAAATGTCTGGTTGGTTGTGTGCTTACTTACAGGACTGCCTGCTCTGGCAGCATGGCTCAAGGTCCAGCTTAGGCATTAGTCTCTCAAATTGGGATGTTTTAAAATGGAGGTACCACTGCTGGACTTGCCTTCTGTCTTGGGGCAGCTTAACTCCTACCCTTCCTAAAACAGTCCATCCTGACTCACCAGCTTCTGTTTCAGTTCATGCCCTTTTTTCCTGAGTGCTGGGATAGTCTTGAGCGCCTCTCTGCTTCCAGCTGTGAGTTTGCTCTTCAAAAGCACCCTGGGGATTTCTGAGAGTCTTTCTCCCTATTTAAATAAGAGTAATGAGATCTGTAGTCTGTCCTTACTTAGGAAAATTATTTGAACTTTAAGACTGAAAGCTGTAGTGTGGTAAAATAAAAATACTGCTTGAGACAAACAGGTTTGTTAGCTCAAATTATTAAAGTATAATTAAATGTGTCTGCTGGTGGAACATCAGGTAGCTTGACAATAGGTGGTGCCCTTGCCAGTGGCATAGAGTGATGGTGGCAGCAGTTCTTACTGTGCCACTCCCAGAGCAGAGTTGTTTCTCTGTATGACAGGTGCTAAAGGATGTTATTACACATCACGTGCTGTTCGTTTCTTCCTCAGAGGGAGAATACTGTAATTGGAGTATTATTTTGGTGAATTTTTTCTTCTTTACAGATGGGTGGGGTAGAGTCAGTTTTCAAAATATACTTACTGCTCTGTTCTAGAGATGGGTAAGACAAGTTCATTTTTGCACGCAGGCTTGAAGATGGTAATGTCGAGGTTTCTCCATCAGCTACCTTGGGTTGATTTTTGGTAGGCTGGATGCTTGGACAGATCAGTCTGTTCGGAGACTGACATGAAGGCATTGTGCTATTTGGTGAAGTTCAGTGCGACTGTGGACGTTGCTGATGGCACAGTCTTCTTGAAAACTCTGATGGGGAAGGACCCCCTTGATGTTGGTTGACTTTCTGCATCATGGGGCCTGGCTGTGCTAGCAGTGGCTTCTCATTAGTTGCCATCATCAAGTTTCCTTTTTCTTACAGGCTAAGTGGCTTCTACATGGCAAGAAGCAGGGAGGCAGTGTCTTTGAGTATAAGCTAAGAGAACCTTTCTGATGAGCAGTGCCTGTGCTTGTCCTGAATGACAGTTAGGAACTTCAAAGGATCCAAGAATCTTTATCACCCCCTAGGTCAGCCTGCCCTGTGTCCAGGACTACTGGAGAGCCTTTGGGTGCTGAATCTGGTCTGCAGCCTTCATCTCCCACACCTCAATCGAAAATTCATCAGGGAGAGATGGTGAGGGAGCCTACAGAGCATGGAGATAATCTGTAAGCTGTAAGAATCTTGGGAAGATCTATGGAGGCATGTGGATTGGCCATGCCTGAGGGGCCATACTGCCAGGTGCAGGTACAGGCCCTGAAAGAACTGTGGGGAAGGCTGGCTACTGGAACCAGACAGTACCAAGAGACTGCTGTGATGAAGAAGAAAGGCCTGTTACAGCATGAGAGACTTTATGCTGGAGGATGGTTGGTGGCACAGAGTAAGGGCCTGGCAGTGCATTGAGAGGATGGCAAACACTAGAAGGGAGCTGCAAAACCTGATAGGAAAAGTTGTCGAGTGGTGTTGAGAGACCCTGAAGGGTTGCAGGACCATGTAGCAAGGAACCATGCATGGGTGGGGCCCTACTGCTAGGGCAGCCCCTTTCCCTTAGCTCCAGCAGAGCAGTGCTATCTATCCAAACCAGCCTCTCAAAACAGCCTGTCACTGGCATTCACCATTCAGAGGTCTTGCTGAATTAAATGTAGTAGCTAGGGCTCAGCATCCTTGTTTTGTACCATGTTCAGTTCTTTTAGCTTTATTTATGTAGCTTTCATATTTTAAGAGTGCTATGCAGATCTTTGTCTTGACTGAGAAAAAAAACTGTTGCAGACTTCGTGGGTGAGGCGGGGAAGACTTGCAGCTTTGATGACTTTTGGTGAACAAATAAGGGACTTTTAACATCCATTCCACAATGGATATTTTGGAAATCCCTCCCTCTTCAAGGGTTGAGAAAAGCAGCCACATATGCCCAGTGCCATCAGAGGCCTGAGACTCTTACACTGTCATGCTGTGTGATCTTTAATTCAAGCTGTGGAAACAGAAAGGACTGAGGAGGACCACAGGATAAAAACCACCAACTTGCTTTCTTTCCTCTCTATTGTCCTAAGCTGCTTTTTGTCCTCTATGTCATGTTGGGTCTAAAACTTGATTGGTGTACTCCTTGTGAGTAGGGAACATTTTTTCATATGGCCCAGGAAAAATCTTACATGACTTGAGGAATGCTAAAATAATAGCAAAATATTAAATGCTGATGCATTTCCTTGGTGTGATCACGATGTGATATCTCTAATTTTTGGAGGTAGTAGAACATTTGAGTGTGGCAGTGCTGCAATGACAATTATTCTTTCTACAAGCTTGGTAAGCAACTGCATGGATCAGTGTTATTTTTGTATTATCTTGAGAAACAGGACTCTCCTTCATAGACATCTGTGGCTAGTCATACACACTAGCCAGGAGAGCAAGCAGTGGAAATCCTCTGCCAGTGCCACAGATTTAATCAGTTTGGTCTGTAAATGGAGAAATGGTAGCCCCATGAAGTTGGTCTGTGGGAGCTCTCCACAATAGTGTTTACTCCATGTCAGCTATCTCACAAGGCATTGCCTCGGATTCCTGCCTCTAAATCAGGATGAAAGTAGTCTTCCTCCCCTGTGTGCCCTTCTTGCCTTTTCAGAATATATCCTTTTACTGTCTTGCAGTGCCATATAGACAAGTTTGGGCATTTATCAAGATAGCCATGTCAAGTAGCTACTTTGATACGCTGTAGAGAGCAGAACATCTTCGGAGGGATGATGCACTCTGGCTAGCAGAGGGCTTCCCCAAGACAATGTTTTGAGAGCAGGTCAGAGCACCTATGTCAGGCTCCTGTTCTGAGCTTTATTTTGGGGTAAAATTTCCATGTTTATGGACTAGAAAGGAGAAACTGGCTGGTGAAGCAGAGAACCTGAGACTGAGAAGTATAAGTATCCCTATCTCCTTCTTCGAAGCAGGACCAAGTGGGAAAAGCACGTTCAAAACAAAACCGGCTGCTACCTTCAGATTGCTGAGTTTCCCAAGGGGAACTCCAATGGCTTCTTCCATAGCTGGGGCAGGAGGCGTGGTTTGTTTTCTTTCCTGACAAGACGAATGCACAGTCAGCAGCACCAACGGGGCACGGCAAGGCCGTGGGCGCGGGGCTGGGCCTGGGGAAGGGGCAGGCGCTGGGGAGCACGGAGCGGGGAGCGGGGAGCAGGGTGCAGGGTGTCCGCTCCCGCCGTGGGTGCCGGTGCTTGGCGATCCCCCCGAGCTCGGAGCTGGGAGCAGCCCGGAGCCGCCGCTTCCCGGGGCGCGGAGCCACCGGCGCTGACCGGGGGCTGCGGGAGCAGGGAATGGGGGAGCCCCGGGGCGGCTGCAGCGGGGCTGCTGAGAGAAGAGGCTTCCTCCGCCACTTCTCTGCTGCGACACAGCGCAGCCCGGCGTCTCCTGGGAGAGCCAAAGGAGGAACGTGCGTGTCCGTCGGCGCTGGTTCCCGGCGCCAGCGTGTGCTGGCCCGGGCAGCCGCGCTGGGAGCACCTCGGCGGCTCTGAGGCCTGGGCCAGGCCGCGGGCTGGCCCCGCAGCCGGGGCAGCCTCAGGTGAGGGCTGGTTTCACAGAGAAAACAACTGGAGAACGTCCTCCACGGTTACAGCCAAGCCACTGGCGTTAGTTTTGCATTAGATCCAGGTGGGGGAAGGAAATGTGAATGTCCCCCGGGAGAGAGAAAATTGCAAAGGTCAGTTTAGAGAAGAAGATCTGGGCTTGTGTGTTCTGCACGTTCTCCCTTTGAAAATTAAAAAAAAAATTAAAAAATTAGGCTCTTTTTAAACAAAATAAGCACACTTCTTATGTGTTGTTTATATATCTGATGCTAGACATAAGCAACAATTAGCTTTATTTTATAATGATCATGTAGGACAGGAGAAAGGCTTGTAGGGTTAAATATGGTGGGTATCAAGAGTGTCATGGTTTACTTCCTGAGCATTGCACACACCATGCTATTTGAGGCAGACCAAAATCAGAGCCGAGTGAATCTGAGAATGAAAAGGAAATCAGGCAGGGGGGACAGGAACAGCTTCTGCCAATCAGAGGGGCCTGCCCTCAGCCCCAGGGCTGCCCTGTGAGGCAAATGTCTTCCCAGAGTGCCAGCAAAAAAAACCACAACCGGGCAAACACAGAAAGAAACTTGTTCCTTTGATAGGGCAGATGGGTATTTTGGAAATAGTACCTGATTTCGGGGAAGAAGATTGAATTAGTTCTTCGACACTGGAACAGGTTGCCAGGGAGACTGTGGACACTCCAACACTGGCATTGTTCAAAGCCAGGTTGGGTAAGGCCTGGAGCAAGCTGGTCTAGTGGGAGGTGTCCCTGCCCATGGCCTGGGGGGTTGGGACTGGATGATCTTTAAGGTCCATTCCAACGCTTAAACATTCAATGATTATATGATGTGACTGCTTTTATGCTAGGCTGTCCCAGAGTAAGGGATGCAGGAGTTAAGTAACCCTCAGTACAGTTCCTAAGCATGCTTTACTTTCAAGAAAGGGAATGTAGGTTTTCATGTTGCTCTGGAGGAAAGCATTTCCCGTACATTGTCCACCAGTTCTGCACTGATGTCAAAGGAGGAATTGTGCTAGGAAGTTAGGACACCAGATTCTGTGTATCAGATTCCAAGGAAACATTAAGTAAATGTTAGTTTTGTCACATAGCATGTGTTGCTGACAACCTGATCTCAAGAGAAATATCCCAGAGAAATAGCTAATTAGTAACCTCTACACAGTGGGGAAACATAAAAGTAATAAAGAATAGTTCTGTAGTTGAGATAGTAGAAAGCTGTGGTCTCAGAAAGTGGGGAAATCTCTGCCTGCCTTCCCTCACAAGTGTATGGGTTTAACGTACTGAGCTGCATTAGTCTTGAAAAGAGGCTGAATGAGCAGAGATGACCGCACTCAAATCTTGGCACCAAACCCACGTTTGATCATTGTTTGCACAACTCAGAGTTTTGTCTTTTGGGCCTGAGAGGTCTGTGCTGCTCAGGCATACCCAGGTCTGAGTTGCTCTGTGCCTTGCACCCATTTCAGCATGCACCAAGAAACTGGGCAACTCAGGGCCAAATCCCGCAGAGCAGGAGTAGCTGGAGGGCTGCTCTGTGGCCACCTGAAGCATAGGCAAGTCTGTCACTGGAGGGGAAGAGACAATGACATGGGAAGGGGCTCAAGAGCTGAGCTGAGTTGAAAGTTGAACTTTGTAACTCAGGAGGGAGGCAGGAGAGTCCACAGGGAGGGTGGCATTGCAGGTGTGTGCCTTCATTTAGGCTTCTGTGTCAGGCATGCTCCAGTGTGAGTATTCTGGAGGGCTTTGACTCGCCCTCTGAAGGCCTCTAGTCCTGCCCACACAATGTGTCAGGAACCTGCCTCATGCTAGATTTTGGGTTCTGTTTTATCACCACAGGCTTCAGTTTGTGCCACTTCACTACCAGACCTGAGGGCTATCTAACCCACAATGTTAGGTTGCTGAGGAACCAAAGCCTTAACTCATCAAGGCGTAGTAAATAATGTGTGAGAGTTTTACCAAAATCCGTATAGGAAGTGCTTGTGAGACTGCGTTTTCATTTCCTCTTTCAGATTGAGTGCTCTCGCAATGAATAATGCCGCAGAAGTTACTGTGCCTCGTCTGCTTTAGAGACTCCCTTAGCAATGCTCTCTGCCATGCTGTGAGGAAGGCTCCCTTTCTCTGAGGTATCCGTTCCTGGGAAGGGAATGACTTCATCCCTAGGTTGAAATGTGTCTGGGTGACCTACCTGATTTCCCCTGTACTGCCCAGGAACTCAGGGGAAAGCAAATAGGCACATCCCAATTTTCCCAACGCGCAGCTGGCATCTTGACCACATACATTTTTCCTGCCTCCCTTTGAAAATGATACCAAAAAGGAATTAGGCTCTTTTTTCACAGAATAAGCATACTTCTTCTTGTGTGTTGTTTATACATCTGCTGCAGTGGCTAGACATAAGCAACGATTATTTTGTGTAATTTAATGATCATCTAGGACAGGAGAAAGGCTTGTAGGGTTAAATATGGTGGGTATCAAGAGTGTCATGGTTTACTTCCTGAGCACTGCACATACCATACTATCCAAGGCAGACCAAAATCAGAACTGAGCGAATCTGAGAACAAAGAGGAAATCAGGCAGGGGGGACAGGAACAGCTTCCTTCCTTAATCTCAACCCCCTTCCTACCATCAGCAGCTGTCTTATTTCTCCAAGAGGGACAGAAAGTAGTGGATTAAGAAGAAATGTGACTTTTCATTGTAGATTAACCTATGTCAAGACCCTGGGTAATGTTATTTTACATAATTTCTTATAAACCCTTAGTTACCTGTGGTTTAAGACTTTATTTTTTGCTGTCAGCCTACTTCTCAATGCAAATATAAATTGCAGGCCTTCACTCCGCCCCCATAAATATTTTCCACAACAAAATGCTTGTCTCCGAAAGTCCCAGATAATGACTCATAATGAGTTTTTTAAAAAGGAGAAGCAATGTATTTTTTAATGTATCAGCTATTCTCTCACAGCCAGATGTTCCCCTTCATTGCACAGCATGAAGAGGTGAAAAGGAGCAGAAAAACTGCAGTAAGAAAGAGAAAAAAACCACCAAAAGCCAACCCAACAAACAACCAAGGATCAAGATAAACAGCTCAGGTGTCAGTTTTACACCTAACTTCGGAATTACCTCCATGTGCAGAGTGCATAGAGCTGAGGGTCTTTTGTTGGAGTTCCAGGTCTCTTGGAAGTGAAATGATGCATCAAATGCATGAAGCATGTTTATTACTAAGAAAGGTCTCAAATAAATAAAATTCAACTATTTTGGGGAAGTTATTGGGTCAAGATCATTCAGGAAATGTAGTAGAGGGAAATGGGTGGAAATCAAGACATGTTAGAACACGTTTCTTACTCTACGGTTTTGTTTCTTTGCTGAGTTCACTTAGGTCAACAGTTGTTTATGAAGTATTTTACAGATGGATGCACTCTTTTTCCAAAATGCAAACTACTTAGCCAGATGGCTTCACATCTGGATTAATCTCAGCATGAAACAGAGAAGAGTAGTTGCATTTTTAAGTATCTGCTCTCTGTAGCAGACCCAAAATTGGTGATGATCACGAAAGACATTTATATCAGCATAATTTGCAAATAGTATTTATTTCTCTACTTCTGACAGTTCTGAATGTTTCTGATGGAAACAGTTCAAAATGTTTGGGTGTCTCATTTGCTTTATCACAATTGCAATGGAAACTTACTGCTTGATTGCTTAGACTGGTATTGGAAAACCCAAACCTAGTTAAAAGCGGACGAATAGATGTTTAATGTGAAAATTAAGAAACAGAAGTTCTCACATAAACTGGTGATGCACTGAAGCCCCTTATTCAAAATCTTGTCTCAAACTAAAAGGAAGTTTGAAGATTTTAAGAAGATAGGATTCCCAAAATGCCTTCTGTGAGCCTTCCTTACCTTCATCACTGTAGATAATTAACTGAATTAATTTCATTTTATAGGGAAAAGAAACAAATTGATTCCCCAGCCTAACTGTGCAGCGCTGCTCTGCAAGCTTTGCATCAGCATATTTACAGCATGTTTACATAGGCTATATTCTTTTTATATTTTTGGCACGAACTGCCTTTCATGTACACATATATCATCTTTTTGTTTCCTTTTTGCTTTATCTTGTAAACTATTCTGTTGGTTTTTAATCTTTCTTGGAAGCAATATGACTTTATCTTGGAATGCACTTCACTGTCATAATGTTAACGTGAACCAATTCATTAGCTGTCTTCAGAGAGTTTCCATCCTGCAAGGAACATAAAATGCATGGCTTTAGATCTGGATCAGGCAGTCTGTTCCTACTGTTTCATGGCTAGATTTGGTCTGAGATAGTTTCACTGAGCCCAAATTATTTGCTGAAAAGGACTTGGCTTCCACTTCTGTGCCCCTGGGTTTCAAGGTTGCTTAGGAAGCCAGTGCTCATGCCTCTGCCTGAGGACCAGACATTCCACTGCGCCGGTCATCTGGGCCCCTTGTGTTCAGCCCGGGGGCAGCTCTCCTGCTGTGCCAGTGTGCTTGAGCTGCTTCAGGAGAATGGAACAGGAGTACCCTCCCTGCAGTCTGATTGCCTGATCATACAAAGTGGACAACCTCTTGTGCTGATGGCTCCTAAAGTATAGACCATAGACACTTGAAATCGTGAAACTACCATCACAGCTTTGCTTTCAGTGCTGTGGTAGTAGTTGTGGTAGCTGGAAGTGATGAGAATCTGGCCAGCTCAATTTGTCTATGCTGGGAGAGGTGGGAATCTCAATGTCTGTGGTCCCCCTACCTGCTCAGCCTCCTTATGCTGGTAGAAGAGAGGACATATATGCTGATAAAATGATACTACTGATCAATCCTGACCAGTGCTTCAGAGGGATCCTCACTGAATGGCAACAAAACTGTGTACACCAATGTTGAATCAGCCTGAAGTGCCTGCCTTGGATTTTTGCACAAAGTCAGTTAAACATGCATACGCTGCTCTGTAAAGGCAGGGCCATATTCCAGGTTCCAGAAGAATATCCCAGGTGTTGTTCCTGCTACCGGAGAGTGAATCACATGTAGCCATGCCGGGCAGTTGTCGATCTGCTCCTCTTCTCCTCGCACATATTGAGCTGCTGGGCTGTGCTGTGCCATTAGCCCCTGTAGCAGGGAGGAGGCAGCTGCAGGAGCAGCAGAGTGCTAAGAGAAAGCTTTCTGCAGCCTGGAGGGTTTGCCTCCCTCCCCCATCTTCAAGGTTTTTGCATCTGCTCCCATAGTCACCAAAGAAAGATATACCCACTCATATACCAACCCACAACAAACCCACACAGGCAGAGCTGCAAAGCTCTCACCAGGAAGCTGACTTACGCTAAACCTCTCCACTCTTTCTCGTCACGCTGCCTCTGGGTCTGCTGTCACTGCTGCCTCCAGATGAACTAAACCCAGTTGCCAAGACTACTGTGGCCTGTATGCGCAGAGATCTCTGGTTACCTTTAGAGCTTTTGGGGTTTTTGTCCTCTCAATAATACAATTGTTCTAATCTGCTAAAAAAGAAGTCTATCTGAAAAAGCCAAGAACACAGAAGACCGCTCTTCTTTTTTTCTTCCCCTGTCTCGTCTAGGATAGTTGACTTCCGTAACGTTTATTTTCAACAGCCTCTTTCAGCTTCCTGCCTCTGGTGAGTTCATTGCACTTTCTTTTTTGTCTAGGAGTCTTGATGTGAATTGATATTCTGAATCAAATTCAATATACTTTGTTCTACTTTTGTTAATTACTTTATTAATAAGTTCGTGAAATTGTTTCACATAATCAATTTTACTTTTCTGTTAAATACCATCTGTTAAATGCTCAGTATTGAGATAAACAATTAAAGACTGGTCTTGATCTTGCATTTTCTGCATTTTCATTTGTTCCAGAGTTTTTTTTCACTCCAGCATAAAAAGGCCTTATATAAAGTAGAAAGAGGGGTGTGATGGGCTGTGCCATGACAGTTTCTTCCATGTTAACTGATATAAGAAAAAAGAAAAAATCGAAATTACTCTCAAGATGGTCGATCTGATTCTGATGCTCTTTTCTGTTGTATGAACTATGAACCCAGGAGTGACAGACGTGTAAATCTGCAACACTTCAAGGGATGGTCTTCTTCCCCATTTATGAAGTACGTCATGCTTATGAGAAAACTGTTCTGCTTCATCTTAAATATTCCCAAGCAATTTTAGGTGAAGATTTTATTGTGAGAATTTGAGAAATGAGTTCTTAGTACTGGAGTGAGATTCAAAGTATTTTTAATTTGCCAACATATCTGTGGCTGGCTCCGGCTCCAGCAGCTGCCTGGCCCCACTGGGTCTAACAAATGGCCATGCCACCTTCTGAGATGGAAGATTTCCATCTAAATGGCCACGTCTGTAACTCTTTGTCTTCAGGTCACTCATGGCTTCTTCTCTGCTTTCTGAGCCAACTGTGGCATGTTTATGGTGTGGGGTTCCCCCTTATAGAGCAGAATATGTGTGTGCATGCGTGCACATATGTGCACACCCATTTCCAGATTCTGCTCACAAAACCTGCATCTTATGAGGCTGTAGTGGTGATGGAATGGTCTTGTCACATTGTCAATGAGATGCAGTTAATCTGAAAGGTGAATGAGGATAGAGCACACTGAGGCTGGGACCATCTCTCTGACACAGGTCCCCGCAAAAGATCTGAATGTGGATTTAAGATTTTCTGACTTCTCCTTTCAGCTGCGTTTCTACCTGTGGATGGGACAGGAGCTGAGCTGTGGCATCTGGCAGAGGCCAGCTTTAATAAGGAATTTATCCTGAAGAAAATTCTTGCAGAAGAAAAAGGTAGGATAAATGAGATAAGTTAGTTGTGAACAGGCACATCTGTCAGCAAATGTTGGTGTCTGTTGCTGTTGGAATAAGGTGGGATGGTGCTTTATATGTTGCTGCTTCGTATTTCACATTTTCAGCCCCACCATTTAGATCAGCGTGTGGCGTGTTTGTGATTTTCCAATAGGAAGGACCATACGTGTATACTTACTTGGCTTTAGAATGGGATTTGATGTAACTTTTCAGAGACCAGTCTGAAGACCTATCATACAAATGAAGTCAAATCTACTGGAGAAAGTGGGTACAGACTTCGTGTGAATACCATGTTTAAGACTTGGGCAGTAACTGCAGGGTCGAAAAGCCACACGTGCACTTGCTTCCTGCTAAGTTTAGAGAGTGGGCCTTAGTGAGGCATAATACCAAGTTTTACATTCCCTAGATGAGGTGCTGCAAACCAGGAAAAATTGTAGGTTTGTAGTTACAGAGAATTGGTATTTTTTTGAATAATCTGTACTTACTAAGTTCCAGAGCAAAGAATTAAATTTAAAAATGGGTTTGATTTTCATGCATAGCAAGACACAAATTCATAGGCCATCAGCAGGGCAACATGGCTGTAAATTACTGTCATTTAATCCCATTTTAAGATAATTTTACTGTGCCAAAGTAGTGTGAAATCAACTCATAGCAGAAGAGCATCAGGCCTCAAAATTGATGCTAAAGTCGGATTGCTGGTAACAGCTGCTAGTGCCAGTGATTTTAGGGAAGTAATCTCTTCTACAGTGAGGGACAAGCCATATAAATCCTCAAAGAGGTAAGTGGGTGATCTGCAGCATACCCAGAGCCCACAGGAAATGAGCAGCCAGTGTGGTGGCGGTCTCGCAGGCTGCGCCTGTTTTGTAGAGCAGTGGGTCTGCACCAGCGGAAGCTCCTGAGGAGCTTTTCTCAGTGACGCTTTCTGATAACCAGCCAGGAGGGCACCCAGGCAGGGAGATGAAATTCTGCTTTCTCCTCTTGCTTTTGCTGTGCAGTTCTAGATGTATAGTAGGAGGTGGGTTAGGCACATTAATGTTAAATGTTTTCTGTGAAAATAACCTCTTCACCCCCATTTTTCTTTGTGACATGTTGGTGCTGTGATTCTATAGTTTTCCCTGAGAAACAGTAGAATGCTACTGAATACACCATTCAAGTGATTAATTTGATTGACATTGACCATAAAATGAAAAATTGCAGCTTTTTCTCTAGTGCTTTTGATTATTGTTTGAAAAGAGATAAAGGAAATAACTGTAAAACTTAGCTTTTTCAAAGTCTTGATGTAACAGTTCAGACATCACACCACACAGCTTAACATCATTCCCAAATTAGGTTCTCACTTTTTGGTTAGTGGTGTGTGGCTTTATTAAATTTGCAGTTTTCAAATGTTTCCATGCTATGACATAACTTACAGCTGAAAAATATTTTGAGATAACCCCAGCATAACAATTAAGAAAGGAAGTTGGCTGCAGCTGTCTCAAGCCCACTATTAAAGCATTATGGCCTTAAAATACTGGCCGGGATCACACAAACACAACAAAGCAATGTAACAATAAAATCAGTGGGCTGTAGCCTACCATTGGCTCTTCTCCACAAAACCAAGTAGAGTTTCATATTTACTTAGCAGAATTTAGTTGTCCTTCAATTTTTATGTCAGTGAAGAACTGGAAAACCTTCCCAATCCACCAGAAGGGTCAGTATACAGTGGAAGGGGAGACTTCTGGAGCCTGTGAAACCTCTGTAATGCAGCAGTGAGTGTGAGTACTGGAAGTCATGGCTACAAAACCTTGGTGTATCAGGTCTAATATGAGCAGCTGGCAAAGTGTCGGGGAGCAATAGTCCCAGCAGTCACAGTCTGTCACTGGTGACAGGGTGGCTGAAGGATAGCTGGGGACATGGTCTGAACACTTACTGCATGCATATATTCCTCACAGAGCGGGTGCGGGAGTGGTTTGTGCCCAGCCTCGCTTGTGGCCATGCCCTGTGTTTATCGCAGACCCTTTATCAATCCCCCCCTGCACAGTTGCCTGCTGCTGCGTTGTATTGCTTTCGCTCGAGGAATTGCATTTGGTCTTTGGTTACAGAAGCCAAGGAGAAGTGTAAATTCCTAAGGGATGAGGGTGGGGCTGAACTTGCCATGCTTCTCTTTACCTGACAAAATGCATGAACCTGCTGGAAACCACATGAGGATTCTGCTATGGTTTGGGGATTTCCCTATGGGGAGCCATGGTGACCTGTCACATAGGAAAGACCCAGCATGTGCTGGAAAAGGAGCAAACCCCTCTCCTGGCAGAAGCTGGCACAGTGGGCTGTGGTTACGTACTGTGCATGATGCTGCTTCTCACACACAAGCATGAGTGTGGAGTACCAGTAACTGACACTTGCCAGCTTGAGGTTGTTATACCATCTGGTGATATCACTTCTCCTCATGAGTGACAATGTGTTGCTTTTGAAAGTTAGACTGATTTATGTCAAAGTATAGATAGATTGGCTCTCCTAATATAAAAGCGTGAGACCAAGACCCCTATGTAGCTAGGGGTCTCTTTTTGTTGTCTCCTGTGCAATGGTCATTGAAAAAATATGAAACCTCTCAAACTTGCAAGAAAACTGTTCTTCCCTTTCATTGATAGGCGTGCCAGTGGACACACAGTCTTCAGCTTGCCTTTTTTTTTTCCATCAAATGACTGTGCTTAAAAAGTGGTAAAGATTTTGGAGTTTGAAGTTACTGAGCTACTGATATACTCAAATATCTATTAATTTATCTATTAATTATGTATCTAATTATCTGTGAGCTTTTGTTTTTCTCACTATAAAAATATATTATGAAACAGCTGTTGTAAAAACCCTTCATGTAATTTCTTTAGTTTCCATCAATTTAAATGCAAGTTTTTAAATCCCCATCTCTTTCAGAGGAGTTTTAATTCTGGATGAAAAGCTGTTGGGTAAATTATCTCTGAGTTTGAATCAAGTCCACCAGGATTCAAAAATAAAGCATGGGAAATGTTCTCATAATGTTCAAACAACTCTCTCCTAAAATATCTCTCTTTTCATATGTGTGATAATTTTCATTCAAAATATATAAAAATCAAGAAAATCAAGGAAAACTTTCTATGCTTCCCACTGAAGAACTCTGCATTAAGATTTACCGTAGCATGGGGATTTGCATGATCTTTACAACAACTGAAAGCCAAGTAGATGTCAGCTATAAATATATGAAATGGCTTCTCAAAATACTCAGCTGAAGAATGAGTGAGAAGGATTTATGTATTACTTTTGGTTGTACAGTCTTTTCTCCTCTTAACCGATTCCATATGACCCGCTGCTGTCTGCAGTATTATATGTTTTATATAAAGGTGGCAAGAGATCAAAGTTGTAATGGAATCAGAGAAAAGCAAAGGAAAACAGGCACTATATATATATTCTGCTCTGGCATATGGTTGGTGTGAGACATAAATCAATATATAACCTGAGCTACCAGGTGTAACTTGTCCTAATTCCAGGAAAGAAAAGAAAAGAAAAGAAAAGAAAAGAAAAGAAAAGAAAAGAAAAGAAAAGAAAAGAAAAGAAAAGAAAAGAAAAGAAAGCATGTTCCTTTGAATTTGGATTTTAATCATAACTATGCATGGAACGTAGGTAGTTTGATGAGGGCAAGTATGCATGCCCATTTACTTTATCTAATTTAATATGCTACAATTAAGGAATTCTAGAGGGGCTGCATGGTGAGAAAAAAATTCCTGTTTGTACTGTAGATACCTATTATCTCTCATTTTATCCATGTGCTGGATATAGTGCATGAATACTGAGTCATGGCATAGATTGTGGAAGGCAACTCCTTTTTTTTGATTTATAAAACAAATCAAAAAGATAAAAATCATAAATCAACAAATGCAGGACAAGTTATGATAATTTTATGTTTGTTATCACACCTGCTACTTGAAAAGTAATTGAAGTTATTTCTAAACAAGCTCTTCACATTTTTAACATTTTAATGTACATGTGTGCATACAAAATTTAAGAATTATATTAAAGATGGCAGTTTTCCACTGTGTGAAATCTAGACTATGATTTTAAACACTGATATATACAGAGACAAGAAAAAGGTTTTTATTGCTGGCAGTCGTAAGGGGGAAAAGCTAAAATTATCAGGAAGTTTCTGTGTTATAAAATAAATAACCAACCAAATTATTGTTGCTTCCTTTGCTAGCTTTGCTCATTAACTTCAGAGTTTAATATTCATCACAGCAAAATGAACAGTGACATCCAGTAAATATGAGTTCTTCCTAAATTAAAAACAAATCAGTATGTTTTAGCACGAGGTCATTACTGCAAACTGTTTGATCAACTGAAATACTGTTATTGCTACTCAAAACACCTATACATCCGACACTTTATTTTTATCACAAAATACACAAAAATAGTCTTCCATGGAACACTGGCTAATTCTATTCTAACTAACATTTTCCTCCTCCACCTTTACCTCCCACTGAAATCAAACCTGTCCAAATACATAACTTAATCATTAACATGGAGAACCTCCTTCTTCTCCCACTGATACTAGGGGGAGAAGATCAAGACTTGAGAATCTCCTCATTTTGTGCTGGTCCTTTTATAGAATCAGAGCAAAGTTAAACCTGAAGAGACTTCTGGAAGTAATGTTGGAGATCTTGTAAGGGATCCATTGAAGAAAATGGAGAAATGGTAGGGCAATTTTTTTAAGACCTTTTAACATTGAGGAGGATGTTACATCACCTGTATCATTCATGCATTAGCTTTTAGCTATACTGTTACTGTTGATTACTTCGTAGTGTTTAAGGGAGCCAGTCAAGAAGATCAGGTAGTGTACAAACAAGGGAGAGGGGTGCAGTCCTACCCCAGGTTAGAGCCAAAACACACAGAAGTCAGCCTTCCCCACTGCAGTGTGCTTGGCACAGGCTCTGAAATAGGGGAAGTCCTTTTGCTTGCAAATGCAAGTGTGTATATGGAATTGCCAGTTTATTTTAACAATTTATCATGTTACAAATCTGCAGGATTTAATATAAACCCACTCATCTCCTTAACAGGAAATCATTGTTACATATTGTAAAGATGTGTCTAATAAATATAATGGCTGCATACACAGCAGAATTGTAATAGTTTACAATGGGTGACTATGTAATTTTATATGTAAAACTCTTATCAATTAGATGCTTAGGTTATTATAAATCTCCATTTAACACAGCAGTAATCTCTGCTCATGTGCATACAAATACCCGTGTACCTGTATGTAGACCATGGTCATTTCAATAATGCATCCATTTGATGCAAAATATGTATGCAGGTTTTCAAATTATGGTAAGATATCTTGCCTACAATATGTTGTTTCCTACAGCAATCTGTAGTAATGGCTTTTGCAATGAATTAATATCAGTGTGTCTATATATATCTGTGGGCATACACACATGCATGTACATAGGGATGTAATTTTTTTTGTACATGGATGTATTGATTCATTATTGAAATAGATTTTAAATATACACTGATATATTTTCAGTGTCTGTCTATATATATACATATACACTTCTATGCATCCAGCCTAGCAAATAATGCATCATTCTCTGAGAAATTGCAAATGATTATTTAAAACTAAGAAATGTTAGTTGTGTGTGAAAGAGAGATGGATACTTCATGATGATTATGCCCATATCTGCAGATGGTAAAAAAAGAACAAGCAAAATAGAGGTTTCTGGAAAGAAAACACAATCATTGTTGAAGGTTGTAAATAAAAGAGTACTTCCATAGCCAAAGAGTATTTCAACAGCCAAAAAAAATTTGGGAGATTTTGAAGAGCTAAATCTGTAAAAAAAAATCCTACAAAAAATGTTGTAAATGCCTTCTTGAGTTGTCTCAAACTTCAAGAAAATTGAACTGTGTTAAAAGAGGATGTGGCATGAAAAATTTGAAGCGGTTTGAGGCCCAAAGCTGCAAACATTTCTACATGTCAATAATTCTACACACACAGTAGTCTGATTGAAGTCAATTACTTAAATATAATGTATTTTGTATTATCAGGCTTCAGTTTGGCTGCAGTGCAGTTAGACTTGCTGAAAATTTGCTTTTGACCTGTAAATCATTCTGGTAGAAAAACTATTCATAGGTATGTGTGATAGCACTGCAGTCAGCACCCAGCACGTTATCCATGTTCATCTGCAAGTGTATCTGTATCCCCATCTGGACCCAGAAGTAGTTCTGTGTCAGTGGTGAATATATATGTACATATATATATATGTGTATGTGTATGTGTATGTGTATGTACGGAAACAGCAACTATGAGGGAAGGCAGACAGACAGATGGTTGATGACCTTCTGTGCTCGAATGTACATGTGTGACATTTGCACACCAGCTGCTCCATGTATGGCTGTGTCTGTAGTGAAACTCAAAAATTTCTTCTCTGTTTAAGAGCAGAGGAGAAAAATTAGCACAGAGAAGGGTGGGAAAGAGAGGTGACTTATCCAGTATCTTGCAGAAGGAGAACTCTAGGCTTACCTAACTACAGGCATGACATGCCGCTCCACTTCGGATGGCTTTGAGGATATTGGATCAGACTGAGAATGGTTTATGAGCTGGTCCTCTGTGAAGGGATTACTCTCTTACATTTGATTTACCCAAATTTTAATTTGGAGAGGAGGCAACATTTATACTGAAAATGGATCCCTTTTGAAAATGCCCCATAATGACATGAATGCCACGTAGTCCGTAACTTACCACGTCAAGCCATAAACGTGGAGAAAAATTACTTCAGACTAATGGCTTGAATCTTTAAGTGGGTACTTAGAATTGCCAGATCTCACTGAGTTCTGTTTAGAGATGTAGTATCTCAGATCAGTGCATGACAGTCTTACAGGCTTTTTGTTAATTTTTGGAGTGGTTCTAATAACCTGTGCTCATGTGTAATTTGTAAGCTGCTGAATCAAGGTGTGATTAGTCACAGCAAGAGGGTTCTTGAAGATAAAATAAATATTTCTTTTGTCTAATTGGATAATTAGAATGAGAGTTAAATAGTTTTTCTCAGTGACTATAGTAAGTTGAATAGATCTTTAGATGTGTCATAATCCATTGCTTATATGTATATTATTATAGGTACTATTACTAAAGCAATGAAATAGCAATTTTTCAAAATTTAAGATAGTTCATTAAGCAGTTTTATATGTATAAATAAATATGCAGTATAAATAAATGTGCAGTGTGTGAGCATGTGTGTAAATATGTACATTGTGTTATACGAAAAGCTTTCATCCCTTTACTAGGACTTCATGTCTCATTTAATCTTGTAAATAACACTGGTCTGTGTTTGTTGTTGTTTTATATCAAGATTTCACATTCTCAATATGAGGGAATTTCCTTTACATCTGATAATGTGAGTTCCCTTGCTAGTAATAAAGTTGACAAGATTACTGAATATTTGATCATAAATCCTTCTCTTCATCTGCAGTTGTTAAAACTGCCAGAAAAAGAAACGGAAGTATTTTCAGGTGTTGTCTTGATCCAGAAGTGATTTTTTGCAAAGGCTTCTAAGAAAGTGGTTCTCTATTTTCTCAAAATTTCATAAATTAGAAATTAAACCCAAAATTTAGTTTTGTATTTTTTTCAAACAAAACACTGAAATTTGAAAACAAGAACAGGATTTCAGTTTTGTGAATAAGGGAGTGAAAGAAAAATTTCCAAGTTTTTATGTCTGCAATTTTTTTTTTGAATTCTGGATGGAGATTGTTTTTGAGATGACAAGACATCCTGGCTTTGATGTTGCTTGCTTTTCTAACTGTAGAAAGGCATTGCAGAAGTTATTGTACTTAAGGATAAAATATCCATATAAAGCTCTCATCCAAGCTTCTGAGCATCCTTTCAATTCTTTGAAATATAAAAGCACATTGAAAGATAATCTGGCAATTATTCCATCAGTATTATAAATATATCAGACAGCTGAAGTATTCTGCCAATGAGTAACCTGCCATCTTGCTCTTGGGCCAAAGAATAGAGGTGGCCCCTGTGGTAGCTGGCTTGGAAAGTGCATGAGTTGAATGGAGATATTTTCGTGGAGTGGTTTGGGGAAAAGATGCAGCACCTTGCAAAGGTACAGGCTGTTAGCCAGTTCTCCTTCATGGCAGTGGTACCACCACTGAATGCCACTACAGACTGGAACGCTGACACTCTCTGAGGTGGTGAGAGGCTGATTGGCAAGACAGGGCTATAGATCAAAATTGTCTTAAAAGACCTTAAAACCTAAGAGACAACTAATGCAAATGTCAGAGAATCAGCTTAATGAATGCATGATGGGTGCAGAAAGGGGCCATTTGCTTGCAGACCTGCTGCAGTCTCCAGACAGACTGCAGCTGATGGACTAGTTTTCAGCAGACCTGTGCTGTGGAAGCAGTCTCTGGAGGTTTGAATCTGAATGGAGCAAGTACACCTCATCCACAGAGCTGAAAACAAGGTAGTGTGACCTTGACAACCTGGTGATCTAGCAGAGCGTCCAGACTGGAGTCACAACAGCCATGGTTTCTGTGTCACAGGGGCTGTATCTTCTGGGTGCTGTCACTAACCAGGCAACAGCGTCTCTGCCCTGTCTTGATTCCTGCCAGCCTTCCTCCTCCTCCCTCTCCTTCTGCTTGCAGGAGTTGTTTCCAGGCCCTGTCCATGCCCTGCAGTGTCCACTGTGCCCATGGACGTGAAGGTATAAAACTGTACACTGTTCTGGTCAGTGAGGGTAGTCTTTGTGCCTCCTTCCTCTCCTCGAGGGCCTCTAACTAAGGGATGCAAGGCGAGTTATTACATATCTGTGGTGCAATTGGAAGGAGCAGTGGTTACAAGCAATATACTGGAGAAGAACTATAGGCACTGTTTTGCAGACCCCACCTCCGTGTGAGGTGGGACTTACAAGAGTAGAGTAGGAAGGCAAAGACAATATGTACATTCAAGCATTGCACAGCAAGTGGAAGCCTCTCTAGTGGTTTTCATCCTTTTCTATTAGTATAAATATTTTTATTTCCTCACCATGTCAGGTCTCTTCAAGAACTAGTATACACAGTGCTCAAACTGAAAAATTAGCCTGCTGTTCTCCTGATATAAACAGGAACTCCGCTGAGATGTAATTGAGGTAGGGAGTGGATAATGGCAATAATAGTTAGCATGTTAACTGCTTTAACTCTCTGAAGTATTTTGTGATTGCCTGATCTAAAAAGACGGTTGTTTGCCTGCATGGTTTGTTTACTCATGAGCTAATTCCATTCAAATTCCAGCCTACCTGAGGGTGCACTCGCAATATCTAAGATAGGTTTTGAAATTAGAAGTTCCTGACCGTTTTTATTTTCCCATATAATAAGACGCTGTCCATCCCCTGGAGATGTTTAGCCATAGCGAGTCATGCTCACAATGATCTTATAGTAGATGCCAGAGATATTCTTGGCATAAATGAAAATCCCATTTGGTTCAGTTGATAAACTTACCCTTTTTGATACAGCAGTCCTGCTTTCCTTTGTTGGTAGAGCTCTTTCAACAAATACCAGATTCGTTTTTCATGGGATGTATATTCACTTGAATCCTCTACCAGCGAAGAGCTCGGTGCTGCTGTGCTCTACTTCCCATCCTGTCATACTGCGGGTTGGTAACCTCACTCACCTTCTCCATATCGTATTGATCAGCCATGATCAAGTGTGAGGCATTTTACCTGCATGAGGTTGCTGAGGTGCAAGTCAGACACTGCCAGAGAGTGACTGTTGTGGGGCTTCTTGTGCTCACATCGTCAGTGAAGTCCGAGGTCTCTGGAACCACACACTAGTGCCAGGATTCTGTATTCCAAAGACAGAGGGAACAAAACCTGAAGTTTACTAAAGATCACTATTCAGCATGACCCCACAAGAATAAGACATACATTCTTATACCTAATGATTTTATAAAAGGTCTTACCTTATTATTCAAATAATATCTTCTATTGTTATGAGAGATGAAAGCATAAACCAAAAAAAGCATAAAAGAAGATACAGGTTTATATATTGAATTCCAGATACAAAATGAACTTAATAAAGCCGGTAAATTTTTGAAAATCAAATTGTTGGAGGAAAAAAACAATCCCTCAGCAGCTTAGACTCCATCTCTGATCTGTGATCAGGTTTTCTGCAGTCTTGTAATGGGTGCAGCACACTACATTGTTGGACCAAGACAGAATATGAGAGAAAGGGCCCAAAACTTTTGCAAATATTTATAAAACTGGTTGTATACTGAGACATAGAAGTGCCCAGTACTGTCTTTAAAGGACACTGCTTTTTGTTGATGTTTAATCAAGCTTTTTCCATCAACTGAGGTGAACTTGCGTAATTATTTTAATACAATAATACTGCTCTTAGTGTGAGGCTGCAACAACAAGCAGCTATGTGCCTAATTAAAGATAATACTTCAATATGCACATATGTAGTCCCACTTATATATGGAGACACACAAATAGTTGTGAACAAATATAAGATCAGGGCCACTGAGGGCAATTTGTCCACAAGATAAGAATATAAACCTTGTTATATACCAGGGGTTTTTTTAATATTCATTGATGGAATGTAGAACAATATCATTCGCTTCGAAAACAATTCTGCACTGTCACAATGGAATATTTCAGCTTTTGTTGTTGTCTGTCAACTAGCCATATTCACAAGTCCTTAATATCTCTTTCAGTCTTTAATCATTTATATGCTTTCTTTCAAAATAGCCAGTATAATTGGACCTGGTAATCAACAAGTTGAGTGCCAGAATAATCCTTTAATCTGTCTTTCTTTGTTTTGGCATTTATGAAATTGCAGAAGTCATGCTTTGGATATCCTTATTTTCTCCTACATTCCAATATGCACAAAATACTGAACCTGAAGGCACTGAGGACTATTCACACCAAAGAAATGTTTGTTCTGAAAAGGATACTTGGTACCTAGAAACTTTCTCTTGAGAGTATGCAGCTTCATCTGAATAGGAAGCTATTGTCTTTTGGTGAATTGAGGTGTTTTCGAACTGTATTGATGACCCAAATTTGAAGTAGAATACTCTGAAAGAGAGATTAGGGTTCATATAAGTAATTGGAATGTTCATCCTACATATGCTTTTTGAATTTTTCATAGATGTGTTTTGTAAAGGTCTTGTTTAATTCCCTTGAGAGCTTGTTTGGAGAAGAGAGAAGGTGAGAGAGTAGAGTTAGACTTAATGAATCTTTAAAAGCAAATTTTCAGCTGCTGCCACTAAAACTTAAATTCACGGAGCAGCTTGTTTCCCGGCAGCCAGGAATGTTGTGAAGCAGCCTAGCCTCCATCCCACTTCCTAGAAGCGAGCGGCGACGGTGAGAGCGCGGTCTCGCTGGCAGGCCAGGAAGCGCCGTCTGTTGCAATGGCTCCCGTAGATACCGTAACTCAAGTACGCACAGGGCCAGCCCTGCAGACTCGGTGCCACCTCTATAAAGCAGCTCTGGCTGCACATCTTCCTTCAGCCGGGGCATCTGGTGGGAGAGATGCAGGTGTGCCAGCAGCACAAGAGGAGGTAGGGCACGGCCTCACTGCAAAATGAAAGCAAACAGTGAAACAAATGAAAGCAAAATGAAGGGCAAACAGCAGTTGTCAGTGCCTGTAAAATATTCTCTCTAAGGTCAGCTAGCACTTTTCCTTTGTTTTTCCCTCTTTGTGGAGTAAGCCAAAGCTTGGAGTGTACTAGAAATAAGGGGGGGCGGTGGGTTGTGGTGTGTTAGGGTACTGAAAGTGGAGAGCGTTACAGTAAAATATGCCCTTTGTGGCCATCATTCATTTCTCTGCAAATAGCCTTCGGCTGTGATGTCTCTCTACATATATGAAGGAAACAGAAATATATTATTTATGTAACAAACACATGACATTTTGAAATTATGCAGTGATACTTTTTTTTTTAATTACTCTTGTTCATCAGAACTAATTTGTCTTCAGTTTTGCCGTTAGTGAATTTTCAGAGCATCTTGTGTGTCACCCTGTGTGATCAGTGAATCTTGCACACAGCTAGTGGGGAAGAAACAAATGCTTTCAAAATGGGAAAATTTGACTGAATGCTGGCAGGAGCTCAAAAGTAATTACACACTCTGAAGAGTACTCTTGGTTCAGTTTTACAAGAGAGTAAATGCCAGGACAGTTATATCCCCTTCAAACAAAATTTTGACTGGGGCAAGCATCGGTAGTGGGGCTTTCTTTGGCTTGCGCTTCTTGATTGTTGAAAGCAATTAGAAAGGAAAAAATTAAACTCTTTTTGGGTAGTTTTGCTGTGAATCCTTCATTGCTTTTGAAAATTGTTCAGGTTCATGTGACTTGAGATTCACACCTGAAGTCTTTGCTTCCTCATTGTCACGAGTGGTTCTGTGTTACTGTTCCATATAGGATTGTTTAAATAGTCAAACTGGTTAGCAAAGAGCTTTTTTTCTCTTGAGTACCTCTAGAGAGCATGGGTATATTTTCAAGGGAATCTGAACTGATTGTTTAAGGATTCAGGATTCTGTCAGTCTTGGTGAAAGTCAGAGGCAGGGAATATCTCACAGCATATTAGTAGCAGTTATAACAAAGTTAAATTAATTTTATTAGTCTTTAGACAATTAGAGGGGAAAAATAGTTTGTGTCAGTGGAAAATGGCAATGGTGATAAGACTGTTAGCCCCTGTGGAGCAGCAAGAGGGTTATTTACATGAAGAGCTGTTGCACACACAGCCAGATGGGAGGAAATGGCAAAGTTCATCATCCTCAGTAAGGGATACTTGCCATGGCTGTCCAAAGATGTGTCCAGGCATCTTTATCTTGATGAGGAATGGTTTGTTCTCTGTGGGTTATAAATGTTACATTTTATTTTTACTCTTCCAGAAACGTCATTTGACTCACTGAAGATTTAAAACCGACGGAGTAATGTGGGAGAAAATGGAATTTTAGTCTCAAGTGACAGAATCACGTCATAAGAAGTAAAGAGATTTGGATGGTTTCTCACTAAATGGAAGTTATATAGAAGGCCTCTAAGACCACTGCATCTCTCTATCCCACTCCTGCTGCACAGAGACGGTGCTCTTGGCCTTGGACGTTAATAAAATGCTGGATTCAATCAAGTGTGTTCTAGTGGGAGACTCTGCAGTTGGGAAAACATCTCTCTTGGTACGTTTTACCTCTGAGACTTTTCCAGATGACTACAGACCCACCGTATATGAAAATACCGGAGTGGATGTCTTCATGGATGGTGTACAGATTAGCTTAGGTCTGTGGGACACATCTGGCAGTGATGCCTTTAAAGGCATTCGCCCCCTCTCCTACCAACAGGCAGATGTGGTATTAATGTGCTACTCAGTAGCAAACCACAATTCCTTTCTGAACCTGAGGAACAAATGGATCAGTGAGATCCGCAGCCATTTGCCCCGCATCCCTGTCTTGGTGGTGGCCACTCAGACTGACCAGCGTGACACGGGTCCCTACCGTTCCTCCTGCGTCAGCCCGATCGATGGAAAGCGGCTCGCCCAGGACGTGCGAGCCAAAGGCTATTTGGAGTGCTCTGCCCTCAGCAACAGGGGCGTGCAGCAGGTGTTTGAATATGCTGTGCGGACAGCGGTCAACCAAGCCAAAAGGCAGAACAGGCGGAAGCTCTTCTCCATTAATGAGTGCAAGATCTTTTGAGGACTGTCAGCAGTGGTTTTGCTCACATTTGTTCTTTCTGTTTTCTCACAAAGATACTGCAGCAGAGAGAATGGGAGGTGAATCAAAAGAGGGCTCCTGGCAGGACCACAATGCAGGTGCCTCTTGTGAGACAGATGTGCTCTTTATCTGATGCTCTCCCCTCCAAAACACGTGGGCGCTATCTTGAGAAACAAAAGGTGCATACCCTTATTCACAAGCCTGTGTTTGGACTTTGCTAGCCTGGACTGGAGCAGGCCTAGCCTGGAGATCTGCAGATAACAGCTGTACTGATTTAGGTTTTGTTTCTGTAAATGTTCCTCAGTTGTTGGTTTGTCTGCATCTGCATTTATTTAATGACAAACTTCTGCCTGGATCAACCCCCACCTCTGTCCATGTGGATTTTTTTTACTCAAGAACTTAGTATATAAAACCTGACCAATGTGTATTTTATTTAGAGGACTCTTGTATACATGGTTGTAAAATCTCGAAAGTTTGTTTTAATATTTTGGAGGTTCTCGCTTTAGCTAACCACAGAAACGAATTGTCCTATCCATGTAATAAATGTCTTGCAGGCAAGCCTAGCACTTCTTAGACATGCCTGAGTCATTGCATAACAGCCATCAGTATGTCCAGCATAGGAGTGATCAAAACTTAGCGACATTTGACAGCTGTCCTGCAGATTTGTGAGATTTGTTACCTTAGTATTGTTCCTCAGCAACGTGGTCAAAGATGGGAAACTAATCTGATTCTTCCTAGACTTCACTGCGTTACAGCCTCAGCAGGGCTTGCAGGCAGGGTTGGTTTAGACGTATGGTTGGGCTGGCACGAATGAATCTGGGCTACCATCACCTCTGTTGTCCCTGCTGTAATTCTGGAGGCAAAAGATTTCAGTCTCCAGAGATGGAAGGTATTTTTTCATGAGCATTTACATTCTCACATATTTTTAGTTCACTTTTTTTTTGAAGCAGTGGTTTTAGTGAAACCAATCACCTACATTAGTAAAAGACTGTGTACAGAGCAAGGTTGAATGGGTGTCTTTAGAATGGCTAAATGACTTTTTTTTTTTAGTTTGCATGCTAAGTATAACTGCCTAGGTGTATCCAAGTAAGACTGGAACAGGCTTTACATCTGGGGAGCTTGTCAAGTCTTAGAGTCAAATCCTGATGTATGTACTGGTGCCAAGTTACCCTCCTGCACAGAAAGGCAGGCTAAGGAGATGGAAACTTCAGGTGTGTAAGAGAGCTCGCTAGAAGATGAAGTGGGCTCAAGACACAATGCTCTACATTCCTTATGAATTGCAGCAGTTCCCTCCTCCTTGGATTATCTGTCCCCTCTGTCCTGCACCCTCTCTCAGGTCTGGCAGATCTATTTTATCCCAAGAGGATTTCTTAGTGCAGCAAGATTTTCTTTGTCCCTTTTCATGTCCTTCAGCTAGCTCGTCACTAACCTTTGAGGGGCTTATAGCATGGTGCCATAAAAGATGGCACATAGCACAGTAGGATTATCTCACCTGTGTTGTAGGGTCAGCAACTATTTACATTGTGGGCACCTTGAATCCCAGTGGGGCATGGAACACCTGGTGTTGTGATTGTTCCATCTAGATTGTTCTAGACAGTTGAATATTTACCACTCATCAACCTGATTGTAAGGGAGGCTTCTGATCATAAAAATATCCTGGTCTCATATGATGTTCTTATATAAGCCTTAAATCTTTACAAACTTCTGTACCTCAGCACACAAGACAAGGACTTCTGTCACCACCCATCTTTCTTGAATTCTTCTCTTTCCTACTTCACTTTCTCCTTAAGTGTTGATTTGTTCCTGAAACACTAAAACTGACATATTTGTAAAAGAATCTGAATGGCACTATACCTGTATAGAGTTACGCAAGTGGCCAGGTATTTGCGGTTCTCGGTTAAAAATCTTTTGGCTTTTGGGAGAAATACACTTTTACATGTCAACTCTTGCAATGCCTCTCCTCTGGAAGTCTTGGGTTTTGTAACCCTATTTAAAAGTAGCCATTGTTACTGTTTGAACATTAAAGATTGCATGCAAAATGTCATGTTATAAATTTTCAAATCTGTTACAACTGGGGGACATTTTTGTTATGTTCCCCACTCCACTAATGGATTTAATGCCTGGTTTCAACTATTTTTAAGACATATTTTTTCCAGAATGCTCTATTCAGTTGTCTTTTTTTTTTTCTTAGGGTGTTAAAGTTTATTTACAACATTTCATGCTGACGTTTTTATGTGCTGAAGAGCAGTAATTGCCAGATGAGAATGCTGTGTTGTGGTATCTGCCACAAAGTGCCACATTCAGGCACCAAAAGGCTCCACAGAATTGTTATCACAGACAAAGCCAGATAAAGATGCACTCCAGAATCGCACTGTAACTGAAAATCTCATCTCATCTGTCTTAGCTTCCCGAAGCTTATTACGGTGTGTTACGAAATGAAGAAATCAATGTCTGCTGCAATTCAATGAAGCCAAGTGGATAGGCTTCCTTGAGATGCCTGAACTGGCGATACAGGACATACATGAAATTTAGGGATGGCTCGATACATACGTGATTGTGCATTCTAGAGCCAGTGCAAGGTGTGAGGCCACTGAAAGCCAGTTGATTTTTAAAATCAATTTGGAAAGAGTATAAAGTAATGGGGATTTTGGTTTGGTGCTCTGTGAAAAAAAAAGGTTCAAATTTTCACAGCCTGGTTATTTTCAGACTCTCAAAGCTAAAAGGCACTTGTCACTAGGAACAAACTGTGAAGCACATATATTTTAATGTCTGTAATTATGCAGTTTTCCCTGAGCTTTAGAACTGATGTGCTCAAAAAGAGTTGCAACCTCAATACAGAGGTTGAAATCTAGACACACCAGAGCTCAGATGAAGATTTGGCCAAAAGGTTGATTGGGGTTTGCGGCTTGCACAGCTGCAGCCCTGTTGTTTGCAGTGGGAGCAATGAGGGACTGCCGAGGTCTCCTGTGAAACCCTTCCAGGATGGTTTTGCTTGTGTTTACTTGGGTAACAGGGTCCCTGAGTACTCTGTTTAGAGGTTAAAACCTGGCTCTGGTATTTAAAATACATTAAGATGACATGTGAAATTTCAACTTATTTTGATTTGAAAAACAACAAAACTGAAAAGTGTGCAGCCTTTCCTCAGTTGGGTCAAGCTTTCAGCCGAAGGAAGAGACCTTGCTCAAATATTCTCCTTTTATCTTCTCAAACTGATCCCTTTCAGTCTGTTATTTTGTTGCTATTAATAATCTTACTTTTGCTTGCTATTAAAATAGGTTAAAAGTTGTTTTTTTTAAAAAGGATTATTTTAAACACAGGTTTCCCAGGCTTTTAAACTTACTTGATATGCAGCATACAATAGAAATACTTTCTACAAGTAAATAGTAAAAATACGTTTCAAATCATCACTCTTGCCCCTCTAATTTTTCAGATGGAAAATTATTCAAGCTTGCTAGATATAATTGATATTGTTTTGCCTGATATTTGCAATTAACAGTTTGCAAATTTTTGTGCAATTTTTGCGGGTACTCTGCGATTACTAAAGTCTATGAACACAAGCTAGCTGATGCTTGTGTTAATAAAGAAAATGTGTTTAAGGGACTCTGTACATGGCATCATTATGAAAGAAGTCACCAGAGGGATCAGACATGCAGGAAAAAGAAACCTCAGCACTCTTGACATCTCAGCCTTTCCTGTGTTACTATGGCATTTGAGTGAATACAACCATTAGAATAATTTCTAATAAATGGGGCAATCCATGTCTTTTTAGCACTTTCTCATAGTGCTTTGGTTGCACACAGCTCAGGTTAATATAAAAGGAATAAAAAGCTTCATTTGAGAACATCAGAACATTCGTTTGCACTTGCCTTTGTGAGCAGGTTGACTACCTTAACTTAACTAACTTAATTAAAAGTCAGTTCAGCCTCTTAAACAAGCCAGATATGACCACAACTGGGTTAGCCAAACTCCCTTGCTCTGAAACTACAGTAATGGATTTTTGTCTCTGGATGTGAGGAAACATTTTATGTCTCAGAGATTTCCTTCACAATGGTAAGAGCAAAACGTCCTGACTAGCTATCGGTGTGTACCTGTCCTAGCTGACCTGTATGCCCTTCATCTTGTCCTCTGAGCAGCCAGCTATTGAAAACAAAATTCAGGGAGAAAACAACTTTTGTGTGTATCTAGGTGTTTATATTATATAGCTGCTTAACTACAGCTGTGGTGGCCTTTCCATTGGCCTGGACTTCTTGTTCCATTGTGATGTGAGCACTGCCGCTGCTGTGTGTCAGCGGGGTCCGTGTAACTTGTGAGGCAGAAGAGCATCACCACGAAGCTGCCCTGTGTTTTCAGCAGGACAGAAGAGATGCTCCTCAGGACTCCTCTTACCTGCAGCATAGGCAATTGCCTTGCTCTGCAAACAGAGCTGACCCTGCCTCAGTCAGACTTCTGTCACTTGCAGGTGGCCTTGCAGTAACACATGTATTTTGTGTGCCATTTCTAAAATCAATGTCAGTGTCCAAGTCATTGCCGAGACCTGGTTTCTGCAGCCACTGTTGTACTGGTAGCTGGGCTCCAGCTGCTGCATTTTGGAGGGGGTAGGAGGGTGGGTATCTGAAAGCACTGAGCTAAACCCTGTGGCACATGCCTTCCTGAGTGTGGGGAGCTGGCCTCCAGCCTTGCATGAGCTGTGAGTCAGTTATTAGGAAACAAAATAATAGCTATTGCTGCCTTTCTGGCTATGAAGGGAATGAGTGACGTGTCTGTCTCAGGTCTTTCGCAACCACCCTACACAAGGCTGGCAGGGGGGTTTCTGTCGTTGCTCCTCTCACCCTGGGTATGATTCATACAGGGGCGGAGCAGCAGGTCAGGGGCCTCTGTGTGGTGGTGGTTGTTTCTGTCTCTGGAAAAGAGGAAGGAAACGACGATTGGTGTCTTCACTTGGTGTGAGGTGCTCACTCGCCTGCATCTGCAGTGTTTCTGAGAACTCTCCAGTGGGCACCAGCTCCCACAGGCACCCCAGCAGCTCCGGACTGTGCTTCAGAGCATGCAAGCTGATCTGGGACAACTCTCATGCAAAGACCTGGGCATCTCCCCTCACCCCCTTGGCTGCCTTCCCAAAATGCTCCATTGCTGTTCAGGTACTACAGAAGGGTGAGACTTTCAAAATAGATGGCTTTGCTTTGAAAACCAAGATCCCTTGCAAATGTCAGCTGCCCAGGATGTGGCTGTGTCTGCTAGCTGTCTGGTAGCCACAGTCAGGGCAGTGGTGGCTGAAGCTGCACAGCCAGTCTATGGGTGTGAGAGGAGAGACCCAAGGCTGGTACTTCTCAACCTGGCAGATTAATTAAGTAGAAGCAGCTGGAGGGAGACGTGTCTTTTATGCCAAACTTCTTGTAACACATAAGCACTGCTGAATTTTCTCTTTCTTAGAAAACAGGTTTTTTAATGTATAAAATGCTTAGTGTCTTTCTGGCTATTACCTTATCACTTCCATTTATCTGTCACTGTGACACCAAATGTACTGCTTAAAGGCCAGTGATGCAGTGTTCAACACAGCATATATCTGAGGAAGTGTTAAAGGTCACAGGATTCCACAAGAGACTAATTTAGAACTTCTTATGAATCTTGGGCATTAAAATGTATACAGATATTTTAAATTATTATCTTGTATGTGGAATTAGTGCTGGTATCTGATCTATCATAGAATTATTGACCAACTAAACCAGAGCTGCAGCCTTGGCTCGTAATTAGGGCTTTGGCTTAGACAATGAACTTTGCTGTTCAGTCCCTCCCACTTTGGGCAGAGCTTGGCCAAAACTCAATCAGGTCAGTTGGGAGCTTTTAAGTTTAACCAGGCTCTGGGCCAAGCCTGTGTAAGCCTGCACAATTAACTTTTAGATACACAACTCCAAACTGACTGGTAGTGTGACTGACCAGTTTGGGATCAGTTTGACCCGAATAAGTTTGCTTTGCCTGAGCCTGCTCCCCATGGCTGTCTGTTGGATGGCGGGAGGATGAACTGCAAGCATGAAATGCTACTACACAAACACACTGAGTGTCCCTGGCCCCACTTCTGCAGCTGGGTGACACCGGGCAAGCCACGGCTCTAGTGGTCCGCCACATGAAATGGACACATGGCCATGACCTTTTTTTGAAGTACTTTCAGATCTGTCATGAAAGATCTTGGTGCTGATGGGTTCTTTTGCATTTGTCAGGCCTGTCAGATGTTCCTGCTGACAGGTTTGACCTGCAGAGTTTGCTCTGAACGGGTCTGTAAGGCACACTGTGGGACTAGGGCTTTCCAGCATTTCAATTCACTGAAGCCACAGGGAGTAGGTACGCATAAGGAACAGAAAGAGAAGGGACAAGATATAACAAATAATTAATTGCTTTACTACTTTAACAGCTTGTAACTAACACAATGCCCTTTTTAATGTTACAGAACATCAGTATGGGATGAGCTAACATCTCATTCATCAGTGATATGTTTAGAAATCAAATTCTTCCTGAGAGAGTTGTGCCGAATGCTGGGAAGGTAAAGTAGAGAGCACGTCCCTCCATGGTTATCCCTATCCCTCTTTTGGGGGCATGCTCTTCCATTCCCTGTAGTGACGGGTCTCTGCGCTGGGTTGATCTCAGTGTGTGCAACAGGAACATTCTTACAGCCTTTTGTGATGGTAAAGATTTTTTTTCTGCAGAGGGAGCAGTCAAGGGTACTCATATAGAGTCTCAGGCTCACAATGCAGTGCAAGACACAACTTAAGGAGATTAACTCAAGGAGAGCAGCATCTGACTCTGCTCCACGTCTTCCACAACTTTCCACCTCGCTGCCAAGAAAACCAATGCACTGCCCTTAATTTGTAGCATTCTCAAGTTTTTGGCTCTCTGTTGTGCAGGGATATATCTCTGTTATTTTTCCCTGAATATACAGAGACATTTAAAGAAAATGAGGCATCTTTACTGAAGATATTTCCCTCTTTCATAGCTGACACGTGCTTTTGGCTCCCACTACAGATATGTCACAATTTAACTTTTAGTTTACAGATGAAAGAAATCCCATGAGTCTTGCCTAGCAAAAATTTGCAACTTCCCAACCACACCCCACAAAGAATAGCTAGTTCTAGTGCAGGTGATCTTTGCAATAGGTGACAGTCAATGCTGGTGGAGTTAAGTCTTTGTGAAACTGCACAGAAGAGACTGGGGGAATATCACTGCATTGTATATTAAATACATGAGTGAAATGGCTTTGAGCTGAAAGCACAAATAGCATATGTATAGCATTTGCTATACAAATAGCAAAAGAGATGAGTTTAGGAAGGATCCAAGCCAGAAGGGGTTGATTAACTGGGTTAAAAGACGAAGTCCTGATTGGGATCTGGGATAAATCACTCAGGGATGCTATTGAACAATCCAGAATTAGCAGGGCATTCACCAAGCATAGAATCTTAGATGTGTGCAAAGTAGTGCTCTGGTATGGTGCCTATGACAGAATAATCAAAACAATGGGAAAAGTGAAAGCTGAGGCAGGTTGGCATGAAAAATCCCTGCCTTTAACTTCAGAAAATTGGTCTGCCGAGCTGCATGTACCATGACAAACATGAGAAGCTATGGGAGTGCCAGGCATGATGAGTGAAATATAGAAGCATCAGTGAACCACATCATGTCATTGAAGTCTGCAAGCACTCAGAGAAGACACCTAGCATGGGAAGAGGAGAAGGCAAAAGCCTTGGAGCTTAGAGGTGCTCTTCACAAGAGCAGTGAACAAAGCTGCAGCAGGAGATGGGCTGAGTCAGCATGAATGTGAATGGAAATTACATTCATTTCTGTACAGTGCAGTGGTATGTAAGCAACTGTAGTGCTAAAGTAACCCCTGAAAAAATCCCTGGGCTGTGGAAAAAACGTTATGCCAGGGCCTCTGAGGACTTGCAGGTGCATAAGAAGATAGGGAAATAAAAGTCTTTGACTGGACCAGGGGATCCCAGAGCTGCTAGTTCTCTGTGAAGGTGATGCTGTCATTTTCTGGTGGGAAATATGGGCAGTGAGACTCTGAAGCACGACCCTGTGCTGGTGTTGCCCTTGCAGACACAGGTTACAGAGAAATGAGCCACACTTTCTCTGAAGCCCAGAGGGAAGGAGGTGATGAATCAGCCATTTTGCTGGAAAGGTGTCCCAGAAGCAGCAGCCTGAGAAAGTCAAGCTATAACCGAAACAAAATTGAGGAACTGTGTCAATATCCAAGGTGGCAGCAACGGGTCCACAAGGCCCTCTGGACATCCCAGGGGCTGTGGCAGGACAATGTCTGACAGCAAGACTGTCTAACACTTACTATTCCCTGTCTTGGCTGGGCTGAGGATGAGTGGTGTAGAATACAGGCCTTCGAGGGACATCTGTGGCCCATACGGACAGAGGTGCCTGAGCTAAAGCCCATTAGCAACACAATGTCAAAAGAGCAATATGCCTTTCTCCTTGCTCCCTGTCTGGCCAGTTTAGCACAGCAGATTCCCATCTATCTCTGTCCAGAGGCCTCTGCTGTTGATCTTCCAACATGTGCAGTAGGACCCTTGCAAAAACATTTTCCCTTCACAGGTTGAATGCATGTGTGAAACAGATCACTAAGAAGCAGGCCTGCATCTTGTGCCTCCAGTGTGCTCCAGGTCAATGAGAAAGCTCCCTCGTGAGGTAGCAAATATTGATCAAATTTCAAAACCAATTTAATCTGTCAGAGATGCTGCTTGGACATAGCAAGGCTACTCCCTTAAGACAAATACAAACTCAGACACTTCTATAGTGCAAAGAGGGTTAGGGTCACAGAATGAAAAATATCAAACTGAAGGATAGAAATGATGCAGTCTGCATAAGCTGACACAGGATGGATTTTGCGATCACTTCTCCATGCCCTTTGTAGGAAAGTGCAAATGCTGCTGGCAGTGTAATGAGAATTCAGTCTTGTACCTGTGCTTCAGGGAGCTCAAGTCTGAGTCAGTCCCTGGAGGATCCAACAATGCACAGGTTTAGCATCAATGGCCACAAAATTAAGCCCAGAGTAAATGGTGCAAACAGGAATAATTATTTTTTCTTTCACTGAAGTGTCCAGCATTTTGTTTAGCAAACTGTTTTTACTGGACCACAAACCTGCACTGAGTTTCAAATTCATGGACAGTTTGCACTTATTGCGAGGAATAATTTAGAGTTTTGAGGTGTATATGGCGTACTTAAGGGGAACTTAGTTCAAACATATGTAAAATAAGCTTACTGGGATAGTCCGCACACCTGCAGATGGGAACATCTGAAGAGCACTTAGGTTCATAGCTGTGCCAAGACCACTTCATCAAAAAGTAGTGAAGAACCGTAACAGCAGCAGTGGTGGAGGCTCTAACAATGAGAGGAATGTAAGGATGTGGTTTGGTCTCAAGAAGGTCTTCAAAGAAGGTAAGAGGGGGAAGGAGAGGAGAGAGGTGGGCTGCTATAAGCAGAATGGTAGGAGCTAAAGCGTAGTGAAAGGAAATAGCTGAAGCTGTTAAGAAGTGAAAAAAGTTACTGAGAACTGAAGAAATCGGAGAAGAGAGCATGTGGCTGAAGGGATCTTCTCCTCAGCCCTGCACTCCTGTTTTCAAAAGCTGTTCATGGTGTGGTTTGCAGCACAAGAAGGTATTTGAAGAATTTATTCTGATGTTCCTGATAGGAGAAGACCAATGTGATATCAGGAATTCATTGAAAAAAAAAAAGGCAACATGAGAAATGACCTGCATTTGCTGGTCAATTTGAAGGACTCTCCAGTGAGGTCAGTCTGCCACGCAGGAGAGTGCAGAAGGACATCTAAGGCTGCCCCCAACCCAGCATTCCCAGGTAGAGTTAAAGGCAAAGTTTAATATGCTCCCTTACAAAAGCAAATTTGCTTTGTACCTGCACTGCGGCAGGCTGAGACACTCATGCATGGCCCTATGCTCACCTCCCCACCTGCTCCTCTCCCAGACCTTGTCTAGGGCTCAGGGCACGTGGCCTTGGCTCAGAGGACTGTGGCACAAGGCATGGGGAAGCTGCCCTTTGGCCTGTGCAGCTCTGCCCAGGGCCAGGAGCTTGGACCTGTGCCCACAAGAAGAAGTCTGAGCTCAGGAGCATGTGAGGTGGCTCTTTTGGTGGTGCTGGGTCAGGAGGGCTGCAGAGAGAGGACAGAAGAACATCTGTGAATGCCCTGGGGTGTGGGCAGGCACCAGAACTATGATAGCCAGTGACACCAAGTGGCAGCAGCCAGGGCACAGTTGTGTTTGTGGCCGTGAAATTGCTGATGTTTTCCTTGGTGCTTTGGAGCCTGCACATTTAATATGAACATTATGGAACTGATAGGGAAACCCAAGGCTTAGTGGCCTTGGGTTGCTAAAGAAAAGGTTTCCAAGATACAACCTCACCCAAAGCAAGTTTTGCATCTTACTTAGAAGCTTTTCACTCTGCTGGGACTGGAGCTATGAGTTTGCTGCCCGGGTTTGCTGAGGAGCAGCCTGCCAAACATGCAACGGTCTCATTTACAGTTGAATGATTGGACTAAAAATCACCTTGTGCCTAAGATAAAGTGACACAGAAAACAAGCCTTCAGAGCATGTGCTGTGAGACTGGCACTCTCCTATAAAGTCCTGCAGATGTTAGAGTGACCAAGTGGCTTGTGGTGGCACAGGGTCCCCTTGGAATAAGAGCTCTACATACCAATGGGTTTTTGCAGCGTTTGCTTTCGGCACAACATTACTCTGAGCATAGTTTAGAGCAGAGCTGCTGGCCCAACAGGTGGTATTTCAGTGTGTTTCAGATCCATGTGCCCATCTGCGTAGCACTGCAGAAGTATTGTCAGGAAAGAAGCATTTGCAGAACTGAAGAAATATAAGATCAGCAATCAACAGCTGTAGGCAATGTGGTCATGGGCTGTGTTCTATGCTCTGCTTGCAGAAGTGTTCTCATGGGCTCTAGCAGTGCCAGCCGTTTGCAGATATGCAGCAGCATAGGCAGGAGTCTGCTTCTGCCTCCCACCCACTCCTCCAAAAAGCCAACCCAGAAGCGTAGCAGAGATAAATAGGTACTTCTGACATGCAATTCCTTTGGTCTGTTCCAGACATTGGTAAGATGAACCATGCCCCAGAAAAATGTGTGCTCAGTCTCAACTGTAGAAGGAGTCTAAACAACTTGCTCAGCCAGAGGTGTCCATACTGTGACATCTGAAGGTGGGGAGATTCATTCCACCCTTGTCTACAGACACTGTCCACAGACCACAACACAGCTTCTCGACCCTCCCTGCCTTTTCTGACATGGGTCTGGTGAGTCCTGACACAGCTACTGCTGCTGTGGTGCCTCTATGTCGCAGCAGAAAGGATGAAGCTGTGTTTCCCAGGGATCTGTGTCTCAAAGGTGAATGAGTCCAACTCAGATTACAGCTTTTTCACATTTCCATGACATTTTTAAGACCTGAGTATCTCTGAGGTTTTTTTGTTCCTCCATTGAATTTAATTGAAATTTGCCAACATATGAACAGGTTATTGGAGAGAAAACAAGCAGAAAGCAATCACATCAGCCTTGTTTTCCTAGGAATTAAGGTGAATAGAGTGATCACCTTATTTTTGTGCTTAGTCTGATCCCTAGGGAAAAATCTTTCCAAACACCTTATTCCTCAACATAATACATGATTGAGACACTGCTATTGAAACTATGAGCAGACATATAACAGATTTCTGCTTGCATTTACACCTTATTTTGTGTTACAATGCTATCAAGAGGGATGGAGGCACTTGTCACAGTTATTGTTTGTCTTTCTGAAGTTAATTGAACTTTAAAGGGTTTTTTTTCCTCACCAGAGGCAGAACAATAAACCACCAGGAATGACTTTGTGCAAGAAAGCAGCATAAAGGTATGATCATCTACATTTGATGTAGGATCAAATAAAACTTGTCCTGGGTTACAATGTAAGATGTAACCAATAGTATGTATTCTATTATCATCTTCACAAGCTGTTAAAGCAGGTGGGGCAGTGTTCCTTATCTCCTACCACGGCTCATCCCTGATAACTCCCTCTGGCAGCTATCTCTGTTAAATGGGCTATCAAGGACCTACTGCATGACTCATAGAATTACATCAACCCACTGTGAGATGCTCCGCCCACAGGGGAAGAGCCAAGCAGTCCCACCTGGATGTAATCTGGGGTTTGGAACGCCACAAGCAGTTCTTACTGGATTTAGAGAGGACAAGAGCTACCACTGGATGTTCAGGTGAAGACCAGCCCCTTTTCTACAGGACCACCATTTCAACAGGACCACTTCATCTGGACTGCTACCACCACCCTGACTAACAGGGTGTCAGGTTGTATCCTGACTCTGTCAGTGTTCTTGTACTATTGCATTTATTTTAATTTTCCTATGAAATTATAATTCTGACTTGTGATCACCCACTGGTTTGTTTTCAAACTACTGAATTAGAGACAAAGATATGTATATGGGCCTAAATCTTTGGAGTTCAGCTTCTGCATCAAGATCATGACAGGGATATTCTGCCCTGTAGATTTGAGGCATTTAATTTCACAGCAGCCACTTCAGAGCTTTCCTGTCACATGGGGTATAAAGTTAGTTGTGATGACTTGATGTCAGATTTAGGATTTATTGAGACAGGGATGGGGTGTGAGGGATGTGCAGTGTGAAGGCACAGCCTGATGCTAATGTAGTGGGTAGAGCCCTCCCTCTTTAGCTATCCTCCCTCACAAAATGGTCCCTGTTAACTTTGCAGCTGGAATTACATCCAGAGAGAAACCCAGAGCTCATTTTAACACTGAATTAACAGTGAAATTTGTCTGCTCTTGGATTTTTAGCCATGATGTTTTTCTGCCAAAGCAGATGTGTTATAAGTCTAACCACTTAAATGAAGAATTGTTCATCAATTACTCATTAAGACTTTAAAATCTTTCACTACATGGTGCAGAGGGTTTGGGCAATCACCCAGCTTGAGCATGTCCCTCTCTCCCAAAGGGAATGGAAATTATTAAACTGGGCACAGATTTAGTGAGCTGCAGCATGGAAAGAGAGACGGTCTAACTCACATACTCTGCAAACAACCGCATGAGACTGCAGTTTCACTTTTCGATGTGGTCTCATTACAGACGAGTATGCCAGGTAAATTATCAAAATGAAATATTATTCCTTCTACCTGGCTAAGCACTTGGTAATTTTACTTGAAGTTCTGGGGGAGAAGAGCTGAAACTGCTGCAGTGGGCATGATATCCATAGTTCAAGCAATAATTTAGTCCATAGTACCTTCATGGAGAAGCTGAGGTCTCACACCTGGTGTCCTTATCCCCTTCATGGAGGAGAAAAGGAGGACAAGACCTAGATTTAGGAAGGGCTAGGTCTTGTTCTCTGTGATCCACAGATATAAGAAACTGCAGTGAAATAGGGAGGCCCCTGCTGTCTGTGTGCCAGACAATGTTTGCTACATAAAATCTTTGGTGAGATTAGGGTGTGCTTCTGTGCTTTTATCAGAAAGCTGTAATGAGAGAAGGAGGGGCAGCTCTCAGATGCAGAATCCCTCCTTTGACAGCAGATGAACTTCCCTCTCCCTTACTGTGTGCATCTGTAGCTCACTGTGCTGAGCTGCTGCTAGGGTGTGGGAATGTTTTTTATTATAAGTACACCTAGTATGTACTTATAAATTATATTAATTTTGGCATCTTTCTTATCTATACTAAAAGTTACTAACAGCAGTCACAGGACTCTGGCTGTTGAACACCTTCCCTGTTCTGTGGTCTCCAGCATATCCTCTTACTGCAAAGTGTAATTCTCCCACTTTAACATTCACTAGTCCTTACATTAAACTTCTCCTGGAGTATTTCCTGGACAATGACTTCAGAACAAAAAGTATTTCATTGAAAAGTTTGTCATTGGCATTCTCAGCATTTGTCACCCCTCCTTCACAGATAGATGCCATTGGGAAGGTGGTGAGATGCTACTGGTTTCAAGGTGATGAAAAATCATCTGTTTGACATAAATTAAAGTGACCTGGAAGTTTCTGACTTAGCCTGGTCAATTGCAAGTGTACATCTCCAAGTCTGAAGATAAGACTCTTCGCTCAAAATAAGAGCCAAGAATGTGTAATCTTACTCCTCTTTTAAATTTTAAGTGCTGGTTCTTACCTAGGATGAGAAGAAACACCATCATATAAATGAAACCACTGGATAGGTCTGTGAAAGTCTGAATTCTAACAAATACACTGCACTAACAAATATTTGGCTACTGGGTCCTTTTATCTCCCACTTAACAGGAGACAATAGATCCTGTTCAGTGGGAGCCTGACCATTTAAAAATGTATTAAGGTCTTTTTTATCCTATACCACAGAACAGAAATAAGACACCCCAAAACAGAGACAGGTAATTAGATTAAAGGATGTGTGAAAGCTTTAGCTTTGCCAGGGAGGCGATTGCCTCAAAGGACTCAATCTAGACTGGATTAGACCAGTAGTAAGGCAAATCTTACTGCGGAGTAAGCTGCTTGGTTACAAACCTCTGGGTGAATGCTCTTGCTCTTTGATGAAGTGTGAAGTCGTTTACACCTTTTTGCCATATGTTTTGCTGAGTAGGAGTGTGTCTGCATGGGTAGTTGCCATGGAATAAATGACATGCTGTAAAGTCACACTGTCAATTAAATTTATTTATGTGCCCGTGCTTTTAGCCAGAGGAACACCCTGTTTCTGGATGGTGGGTGAGGAGAGGTGTGAGGGAGATGCAATGTCAAAACAAAGCTGCTTCTGTGCACATGTAGTAGGAAAATCAAGTGTTTTTGAAACATTATGGTCACAAATCATGTGCCTGCAGGCTTTCCCGTGGTCTTGGCTGTCTCAGTCTGACTCAAAGGCAGCACATGGGGTCAGCCCTGAAGAACTGGAAAAGGAAGAGACTGCTGGCAGAAATGGGAGATGGAGTGTTCAAGGTGATATCTTCAATTCAGGTGCCAACACCCCAATTAAGATTGATGGGCACCCAGATCCCATCTTTAGGGCTTGTAAACACAAAAAGAACAATACAAAATATTATTACTGGCTTCTGCAGGACAAGGTGGGGAAATTTTGTGAAAAAAGGAAAATCCGGGCTTGCATCAGTGCTTACAGTATGGTTAAAGGTGTAATGGTAGGCATGCTCCTGAATCTTTGGCCCAAGAAAGATTCTTTCTTTGTTTTCTGCACTCACACTGGGCTTGGCTGCGCTCTGCCTGTGGGAGTATTACCATGTGTTCCATCACTAGATTTTTCAGCTTTATTTTGCTCCTTGGTTTTCCTCCAGCAGTCTTCAGAAGTCTTTATTTTTCCTGTCTCCCTCATTGAAAGGAGACAGGTAGTGACACTTCCACTCAGGTTAGGATGAGCAAGGCCAGCAATGGGGATGTGCTCAAGTGGCCGGGGAAGGCTGGGAAGCTTTTCCTGGTTAATGAGAGCTGCTGGCAGCACCCAATGCACCACTGTTCTAGCCCAGCTTTTGCAGCCACTGTCACAGAACACTAAGTAAATGAATTGTGGGTTTGGGTTTTTTTTAAGCTACCTTCTTTGAGTGACATTAAGTACAGAGGTTAGTGGTGGGTGTTAAAATACTCTCCTGGTTCTGGAGCTTTTTCACAGGGGCTCAGATAAGGCGGGGGATTTTCTTGTGTTCGGTGCCGATTGGTGAATAAACTCAAGTATACTGTGTGGCTTAACCACAGGGACCTGTTTTCTTTCTCTGCCGGAAACACCTGCCAAAAAGGCTGTGTTCACTTGGGCTGTGCGAAGAAAAGCCCCATATGAAACTTCCAGCCTTATAGCAACAGGTCAGGAGGTGATACTCAGTACACTGGTTTAAGTTGAAAGCATCTCACTGTGCCAACTGGATATGAAAAAATGATGGCTGTTAATTAAAACAGAATATCAGTATAAAGGAGCTAATGATGCTTTCCTTTGCATAATTACCAAAGAAATACCTTTTAATGAATTGGCTAAATTACAAAAGAACACAGTTGCACTCAGAGTCTGAAACGAAATATGTGTGGAGAGTCTCCCTTACATGGGGAGAGTGATTTATGCTAATAAAAACAGAACCTGAGGGTAACTGGGGACCTGAGGTTTTCCTAACTACAGGAAGTAAGAGCTCCCCGGTCCCTCACCCAAAGAGCCACCTATTGGGCTATGGGGTTGAGTCCCTTGGAGACAGGCGACCCAATTGCCATAGTAACTTCTAAGGATCTGCTGGTCCCCCAGTAATGCATCAACGCATATTGGAACCTGATCAAGGCTCCCCCATGACCATGCCGGTGGATCCAGATTCACATTCATAAATATGAGCAAGACGACTGGGACTCAGCATCACAGTGTGCTAATTCTGCAACAGCTTGTAGTAAAGCTGTAGAAGGGGAGCTACCAAGTGTATGCCAAGGAATTAACAGATTGTTGTCTACTATCACAGCTCTGTTTCTGCAGAGTGAGCTTCCTCTAACTAAAGATCCCCTTGGAAAGTAGCTGGAGGACTGAGGAGTGCAGTATGATGCTGGCCATTTTCTGAATACCTAGTTGTCACCTAGTTAGCTCCTGAACACACTGATGCGAAGCACTACACAGGGTGCCATTACTTCAAACACCCTTATGTATGAAAGGTGACACTCAACCTTGTTATGATTGTGCTTCTCAGATACTACTCATTTAATCTGTGTTAAAAGTCTAACAAATGCATCAATTAGAAAGTGAGGTTTTTTTGTGTTAGCTATCTCTTTATGTCCTCTGCCACTTTTGAACTGAGCAGGGCCGACTTCGATGTGTTAGCCAGGCTTCAATTAAAGGCTACTTTTGATCAGTATCTAGGTTTGATACGACTTTTCAAGAGGGATCAGTGAAGGATCCTAACATTTGTCACAGGGAATGCTTCTGCAGCTAAGGAGACTGAGACTGCAGCAGCAACAGGTGAGGTTGGATGTATCAGCTATGGAACTGCAATTTGGACAACAGAGTAACTTCACTGCTGGTGTCACATTATCACCAGCTGTCAGTTAGCTTTACTTCTCATCACATTAGACAGTAAAAAGATTGCGGGCTTGTAGCAAGTTACATTGTCACCACTGCAATGAATGGCATTTGACCAGGGTGTAAAAAAAAAACCGACCTAGAGAAGTTCTTGAAAGGAAACACCATTTAATGTAAGATTACACAAGGTCAAAATGCAATTAGAACAAACATGCAGAATACCATGTGCACTGCCCCACAAGTCCCAGTTTTAAACCCATGACACTTCATTCTCAAAACCACCACAGGTGTCCAGTCACCTTCCACTTGTTCCTCCCCTTCTCTCTAACTTTACAGAGCACTGAAAATTTAGTCTATAAAAAGTATAAAATTTGTGCATTGCAGAAGATACCCTCTGCTATGAAAGTGCAACAGATAGACAGAAGCATGTCTTTTTCAGAATCTTCACCACCACCTTGCCATTCTATTAATCACTTTGTGGGAATGCCCATGAGATATTACTGCTACGGTTCCCCAGCCAGAAGGAATGAACACCATACTGGTTTGAAGGAAGTCCAGCAAACCTAAGACCACGGCGGAAGACAGTGAGGAACTCCCTCTTTGTCACAGCCATGCTATTTGAGTGCACAAAGAGAGGGCCCTCTCCTCGTGGCCGTGCTGCCACATAGATACGGAGAGCTTCAACGGGACATACCCACATCTCTTTACATAATCGCAGTTGGATCAAATGCCTCTGCCGGCCCATTTGAGATGTATGCAGAAACAGGTTTGCACTCCCTTCCGTCAGCTGGAGGTCACTCAGGTACAGGAGCTCTGGCTGTGCTATATTTTGGTGATTTGCCACCATCTCTTCTATATGGAGTACACCAAAAAAAGCTACAGTAAAAATGGCACGGAACAACATACACTCATAAGGAGAGCTACACACAGACCCCAGAGTTCCGAGGAGAAATCTTAACACTTCAACTGTTACAGGAGAGTATTCCTCATTTGAACGGCGAGTTCTGCGTTTCAACCTTGACATCATGGAACAGATAACAGGATCTGGAAGAGGATCAGGATGATCTACCATTCTGGAGATGAAGGACAGTCCTTCCATGTACATTATTATTTTTGTGGGAGGCGCATCCTGGGACTCCATGGCGACCAGAAACTCTCTCAGTTGTTTGACTGGAATTGGCCAGACTGCAGACAGAGCCATGTCTTCTCTAAAAGAAAGAAAGTTTTTCAGGCCTTCATGGTAGACTTGCCATAAGTGGTTGTCTCCCGAATCCTCCAGTAACAGCAGAGCCTTCAGGGGCCAAGGGCCCAAGGAATGCTTCTCAGGAACCTGGCTGAGCTTATCTGCTGAAAGAAAACTATGTTGGCAATGGCAAACAAAAGCAGATAGAAGTTCCCTCCCTTTCAACATGCTTCAGCTTTTACTTGAACTTTTCTGAAAAAAGCCTATCCCATGCATTCTTTTGACTCTCATCTGCAGAGTTTCCAACAGCCAGAGCACAGGAGAAGGATTACATTCTCAAAACCCATAAACTCCCACCTATTTGTCTCTTTAAGGCAACATCTCAAACCTGGTGACAGATCTGACACCCTATTGCAAGGTTTCTGTGACCTCAGACCTCCATCAGTGGGCACAAGTGGCTGGGACAGACAAAGCCACCACAAAGTAACAATATATTCAGGAGTGCACACAAGTCTCAGAAGTCTTCCAACAGTGTGGCCAGACCCCATGGAAGAACCTGGCAGGACTCTACCCACCTCCCCCACCACTCAGCCACCCCCCATCCCTCCCTGCCCCAAGAAGGACACACTCACCAGCTCCTTCCCCACTGCCAGCCTCCAGTCCACTGGTACCCCGTGACCTGGTGCAGCCATCCGGACCACACGGCAGCCACTCCATACCGGGCTCCTGCCGCAACAGTGCCAGCAGCGCCCAGAAGGGTGAAGGGGCAGCAAGCAGCTCAGTCCTTCTTCTCTGCATCACTAACAAAACAGCAGCCACACAGTGAGAAGCACGAAACAGCAACACCTCGATGGTGCCACCGTGCTGTCCTTTTATACCCTGGCCCTTCTATCCAAGTTGGAACGCCCCCTTTACGTGCCCTTCTGCAACCCACCCCGAGCCTGTGCTTGAGGGGCCATGCGGGGGTGCCCCTATCTTGCCTCCTCCACTCTCTGCCCACGGGTCTGCGGGGGAGTTATCTGGAAGGTGGGGCTACCAATATCTGGACACTGCCTAAGTGGCCCATTATCACCTCCATTGTGCTGCAGCTGAGGGCTAAGGAAGGAGCAGAGGGTGTGTCTGCAGAGGGTCTGTTTGTCCCTGGCCCTGTTGCTCTCCCCTGCCACAAACCTGTGCCATTTTGTTACTAACATGAGAGAGCTGGCAGCGGGGGAAGGTACAAACACAGTACAGGTCTCTATGATGGCCAGGAGTAATGGTCAAATTTTGAGGGAGTAGGAGCTCCCAGGGAAGGTGGTTGCCGGGGTCCCTGTACAGCTTTCTTCAGAGGGAGACCAAAAGCTCAAGTTGTCAGCTGAGGAGCCTGCTACCTTTGCTTTTTCTTAGGATTTTTTAGGGATAGCTACTGTGGAAAGGCAGCTGTCTTGATAAACTGTGCAAAAGCATCTCAGTGCATTGCCTGTACTTATTAGCGAAGGAGGACTGATGAGTAATTCAGAACGGAGCCAGCTGCCCTGAGCTATTCTATACCAAACCTGGAAACCAAGTCCTGCAGAGTCCAGAAGAACAACTGGGAAGTAACACAAGTGCTTATCTCTCCTTTTTAACCTTATCACTAAATCCAGTCACATTCCAGACTCTGGCACAAGACTTAATAAACGACTGGACGTTTCACACCTTCCAGTTCTCGGGCCGCGCCCGGCTTCGCACCCTCTTCCCTCATCGCCCAGGGCAGCACTCCGGACCTCCGGGGCTGTTCCGAGGCGGGCGCTGCGGGCGGTCCCGCGGCGGTGAAAAGGCCCGTGGGGCTCAGCTCTGGGAGTCTTCGTTCGGTGCGGCCGCTGCTCGTCCTCCTGCCATGGCCCGCGCTGCCCACGCTCCGGCCGCGCCTGCCGCCGAGCTCTTCTGGGAGATGCTGGCGCTGCTGGCCCGGGAGCCGGGTATGGAGTGGCTGGAGCTGAGCCTTGCTGGGCAGGCAGTCACCCCCCCGCGTCGCAGCCAGGAAGCACCGCGGAGCAGCGAGCGAGGAGCGGCGAGGGCCGGTAAGTGCGGGCCGGGGCCGGGGCCGGGGCCGGGGCCGGGGCCGCATCGCCAGCAGCCGTGCCCCCTACCGGGCAGCTCCTTGGTTTTGCTCGAGTTCTTGTGTGAGGCTGGAGGGTTTGGAGGGATGTCTCGAGGGAGTTCTCCCTCCTGGGCTGGGAAATAATGTTACTTATTGGCGGGAGTGGGCTGTGTGACCTTTGTTGTTGTAACTTCTGTGAGCCGTCCCTTGGTTTAAAAATCGCTTTTTATTTGTCTTCTCCATTACCACTCCGCAACCTTGTAAATTCACGGAGTGTTACCACATCCAGTGCCTGAAATGGGCCTGATATCTTGCTTGTTTCTCATTTGAAAAATATCTCTGGTGCAGCTGTGTGTGAGTTGTCTATCAGATAAACTCACAGCATTGTCTGGAGGTGCAATGCACTCAGGAGTACTGTCTTTATTGCTGCTCAAAGTAGTGTGCTTATGCCTCTTGTCACCATATGCTAATGTGGATCTTCTCTTGTAGGAAGCGAGATCAATTATCATCAGAAGCATTCCTTGGGACCTTGGCCTCTGAAGACTTTGTCGTTGCTGGAGCGCTCAGGGGATAGTAGGCTTTGGCAAGCCTACCTCGAAGGATTGAAGAAATTCCTTGTCTTTAGGGAAAGCATGGGAATGCCTGCAGCCTGGCCAATTCCAGCAGAGCAAATAAGAGGATTTTTGGCTGTGGAATCTAATTATTCCTCTTCGAAGACACTCATATACGTGGCAGCACTCTCTTATTTATCAAAATTGACTGGTAACTCTGATCCTCTGGAAGATCCTATAACCTGTTGCATGGTGACAGGGTTGAAACGTCGAACGGGTATCCTGAGGGATAAATACTTGCCTGTAACAATTGAGATGTTGCGATCTCTCTTAGGAGCTCTGGAGTCCGTGTGCATAACTCATTATGAATGCTTACTGTTTCGTGCATTATTTACTGTGGCTTTTTTTGGAGCACTTCGAATAGGAGAAATGGTGGCAAAGCACCGTAATGTACTGCAGCCTGAGCTGCTGTACCTGAGTGATGTCCAGCTGATGGAGAGGAAAGTGTTGTTTTTTCTGCCTTATTCTCCAGTGGATCAGGAGAGACATGTCATCAGCCTAGCGCTGTCTGGAGAGCCATGGGTGTGCCCTGTTCTGGCCCTCCGGAGCTATTTGACAGTTCGTTCACAGCTGGAAGGGCCACTCTTTGTGCACTCCAGCTTTAGGACTGTAACGAAGAGGGAGTTCCTGGCCGTTCTCCAATGTGCCCTGCGCCTGCTGGGGCTGTGTCCGGAGCAGTACGGCGTGCATTCCTTCTGGCTGGGGACTGCTGTTACTGCTGCGCGCTGCGGGTATCCTGGGGAAGACGTCACTCGCCTGGCAAGATGGCCCTGTATGACCCCAGGAAGATGCTAACCATGGACACCAACAGGAAAATAGAAGCTAATGATCGTCTTCTTTATGGTAGAGTCAGCTTTTAGTTGTAGAGTTTCTAGCCTTTGACAGGACTTTAGTATTAACACCTGAAATTAATTTTCTACCTCACAGTTGGGTGATCCTAAGTTCACTCAGAACTTGCTTGTTCTGTTTGTATTTGAAGGTGGGGGGAGTGTCAAACCGTTGTGCATAGACTGCATTGTTATCTTGCATGGTATGAGATAATAAAATACTGCCTTTTTAAAACCAGTTTCTGCCTACTAGTACTATTGTTGCTCTTTACTCAGAGCAAATAGTAATCTTGGCTTTGAGAGCAAAGCATGTCAAGCAGACTGAAGTTTTGAAGAAAAACTCCTGAGCTTTTCAGGAAATAGTTGTAAAGAAGAAGCAGTTAAATGGTATTATCTTTTGGCATACCTGTAAATTTTTAACACTAACATGTCACTAAGGTCAAAAGGAAAGCTACATTATTAGCCAAATAACAGACACCAAAGGATGATCTTTTTAAAATGTTGATCATCGTAAGATGTTCAAAATGATAACTTTTACTGTTTAAATGGATGACAGCAACTTTCATCAAACTCTGCCTCTGAAAAGGTTTCATTTAATCCTCTAGACTCAATTCCCTCGAAGCATAATTAGCTTAATCAGTATTTTAGATAACAAAAATAGCACATGGTTCACCTACAGTTAATTATTTCCTTAGGATGTGACAGTCTTTAATTTGACCTGCTTTTTTCCTGAATTTTAAGTTACTTTTTAAAATCGAGTTTTCAACCATAACCATGGTACCATGGCTCGAATATTTCTAATTTTGGTGTTAATAGCATTTGTAACACTTTGATAGCCTGTGGTGGAATATATTTTCCACCATGTGGCTAGACTGGGACAGGAGTTGGTGAGTCAGTCAGTCCTCTCTCTGAGAACTGTGGTGAGCAAGCCTTTTTTGATCACCCTTATTACTATCACTGCTTCAAACCTGGACTGTGATTATCACTCAACAAGCTGGTTTTGTGTCTTGCTCTGCCCTATACCCTTTTCTAACAAAATTTTGGGTAACAGAAAGATGGGAGCAAGCTGAAATTTAATGCTGGCTTGATCTCCACGTGCATAATTAGCCATGATTTCTGAGACTTTTTTAGTTGAAATACATCCTGTCCATGCAGGGCAGCACCTATCCACTACTGGTGTTGAGTTCACCGTGGGAGTTAACTACAGTGCAGCAACACTTCTGTGGTTATGTTGATACGGGAGATATCAACTAAAAGCTATCTTTTTCATTACTTTGCTTTGTTCACTTGAATTGCTTGTTCGTACAGTAATTTCTGTGCATGAAATCCAAGTGTAAAGAGAGCTAAAGTAATGCAAATGTAGTATCTCCCCAGGAACTATTCTGAGGTGCCCACCAGCTGCTGCTGCTTGTTAGGCTGAGCAGATACTTAGAACATACCTGCATAAAGAAGTACTTTGTGCTGTGTGGAAGCTTTGGGTTTTTGCTGTCTCCTGTGTATGTGATGTGTCTGCTCACTGGCTTGTGCTGTATCCAGGCAAGACAGTTTCTAGCACTGTTGCCTTGCTGTGAAAGGTCTGTGTATTGGCTGTATGAGGCACGAGTTTAGTAGTGGTGGGAGGGGGGACTGCGGGCGTGGCCTCTGTAGAAAGAGGTAAAAGGGGCTGGCCCGTTCATATTTTTGTTTCCCAGTACCCAAATATTTTAACAGTGAATGTGCCTGACCATTTAACTACCTGCTAGGACTATTCCATTTAACTGATTTCAGCAATAAATTGTGCTTCCCAAATGGGGATGCAGGAAAGTTTTTTGCAAATTGTTGTCCTAGCAGACAGGAATGGCTGTATTAGTGCTTGCACCTTTAATAGGTGCTGTTTTGAAAGCTTTTAGGTAAGTCTGTCTTCTGGGGAACCTGGTATTTGGCAAATAAATACCATGATGATTGCTCAGGAATACTGGGAAAATGGATGCCTGTCTTAATCTGTAATTTCTATGTCTCTGATACATGAAGCAGAAAAGAGAATTACCTTTGTTCTTATTTCTGCCTACATTCTGTAGCTATAGCCAGAGCTTTTGATCTTGTACCCCTTCTAAGTGGAAGTAGAACCTCAGAAGTAGCATCTCCTGCCCCTCCTTCTCCACTGTCCTGAGTGTCTGCAGAGTTGTTCCTTTCACATATTCTCACCCTTCTTTTCTCTGGCCACAGTTAAATCTGCACAATAACTTTATTTCTTCCTTCTTAGATATGTTATCACAGAGTCGTTACCACCATTTCTAACTGGTCCAGCCTTGGCCAGCAGCATGGCTGTCCTGGAGCCACTTAGCATTGGCTCTGCTGGACATGGGGGAAGCTTCTCACAGAAGAAACACCTTTAGCCCACTGCTACCAAGACCTGTCCATGCAAACCCAATATACTAGTTGTTTTCATTTAGCTGTTCTAAAGAATAGAAACAGAGTAGGTAATAAGAAGGGTATTTACTTTAAGGTGTAAAATGGGGAACTATTTCAACTCACATTTTTCCTAACATGTTAGTTAATAGTTTCAGGCATTTTTATCATGTTAGCAGTGAAAGGCTAAGCATACTCACTCTAGAAAGAGCTGAAAATCTCTTGTGATACTGATGACTCTGCTGTGGGAATTTACTGTATTATGTGCAGATACTGGTGAATCATTCATGTGGAAGCTTGAACTCTTAAAATTTCTAGAATTTATAATTGTTGAATTCAAGTATTTAGACTCTTCAAGAATACAAGGGAAGTAATAGAATCATAGAATCACAGAACTGTTTGTGTTGAGACCTTAAAGACCATCTCGTTCCAACCTCCCTGCCATGGGCAGGGACACCTTTTACTTGACCAGGTTACTCAGAGCTCCATCCAGCCTGGCCTTGAACACCTCCAGGAATGATGCATCCACAACTTCTCTGATTAAACTCTGGGAGTACCTTACCACTCTCAAAGTAAAAAAAAAATACCAATATCTAATCTAAACCTACTGTCTTTTAGTTTGGATCCATTCCCCATTGTCCTGTCACTACATGCTCCTATAAAAAAATCCCTCTCAATCTTTCTTCTAGGCTCCATCCAGGTACTGGAAGGACACAATTAGGTCACCTCAAAGCCTTCTCATTTCCAGGCCGAACATTCCCGATTCTCTCAGCCTTTCCTCATAGGAGAGATGCTCCATCCCTCTAATCAACTTGGTGGCCTCCTTTGGACTCACTCCAACAGGTCCATGTCCTTGCTGTGCTGGGACCCCAGAGCTGGATGCAGTGCTCCAGGTGGGATCTCACCAGAGCAGAGCAGAGGGGCAGAATCCCCTCCCTGGCCCTGCTGCCCATGGTGCTCTGGATGCAGCCCAGGACATGTTTGGCTTTCTGGGCTGTGAGTGCCCATGGCTGGGTTGTGTCCAGCCTCTCACCCACCAGCACCCCCATGTCCTCCTCAGCAGGGCTGCTCTGGATGTGTTCATCCCCTAGACTGTGTTGATACCAGGGGTTGTCCTGACTGAAGGACAAATGCCTTTAAACCTCTTAGGGTTTTCTTTACAGTGGTTATAGAAAAAATTATTCGTGCTATAAAAAGTGCTGAGAAGACTTTCTGAGACAAAATACTAATGCAAGTAATTGTGTCTCCTATACTTTTGTTTCTTGTCTGCAACCAACACCTGGATGAAATGTAGCTAGGAAAAGAGAACCCTTGTAGACTGAGGGGTTCCATTGATTTGCTACTTGAAACATCCCCAAAGTACCTTTTACCTATCTACCTAGAAGTTTTTGTCGCCTTGACTTCTTCCTTCTGCTTGCTTTTAGATATGTGTATCCATCAGCTGTGATGTTACTTGTACATTGAAGAGACTTGGGCATTCCTCCCCATAGCAAGGAGGACACTGACATTCTGCAGCAGCTGTAGCAGCAGCATGTTGGGCACAACATACCAGTGCTCTGCTTACCCTGCTCGTGCTTTCTGTTGAAGATGTTTCATTTCATGTTCTTAAGTCATACCTCCTCAGGAGGTTTGTAATTACTAATGTTGCAGACTTGGAAACTGTATAGAATTGAAAATATATGTATCTTAAGATATCTAAAGGAAAAGCAATGTTTTTTCAGTCAAGATAGGTGAAGAAGGCTGTTTCACGTGTTTTGATGCAAGCTTGGCTAGAAGTATTTGCATAGTGCCAAGTGCACCGATTGCTCACGGAACCATCTCTTCCAGTGAGATGTCATAATGTGTTGCTGTCTTGCTCTCTGAGGTTGGCTGTGTGTTCAGTGCAGTGTCTTGCTTAACCATACTAGCTACCTATATTTCCTTCAAATACTGGCAGAAGAGAAAGAATGATAGAACAATGTGTGCCACAAGTCCCATGCTTTTTTCCTAATGTATAGCTTCCCACCAAGAACAAATCAATTATCCATCGGGTCCAGCAGAGACTGTACCGCAGTCATTAAAACCATGGGATAAGGAGCAGCTGTCTCACATGTCAATGTAATATGCCCCTTTTGTTAGAGCCCCGGAGTAAAGCCAATATGGAATTTGTTGTTAAAATCGTTCCATGTTCTAGGAATGCTCTTATACTAGCTCTTTTATACTGGTTTGAGGAACTGGTTCTTGTACTTTTATATACATTTCCCAAAAGCTACAATAACTGCAGGATGATTGTAGGATAGTCTGACTTCTCATAGCTATGTTATAGCTATAAACTGCACTAATCCCTCTTGCATTTTGTCCAGCATCTTGGTTCTATTTCAGAATAAAATGCACTTCCTTAAGATAAAGGCAGCTGAGCAACTGGCAAAGATACTTCACAGCCCCCTGCCAATTGTTGGCAAGAAAGGAGCAAATGTTTTCCAAAGCACACAAATCAATCTGATATGATATGTGGTTATAATAGTAATTTAATGTTAAAGCACTTTTTTTTTTTTCACTGCTATTTTTCAAGTACTATGGAAGGTGATATGAGCTTTTATACCTCATATCACCTTCCATAGTACTTGAAAAATAGCAGTTACTCAAGCCTGTAAGATTCAGGTCAGTGTTGTAGGCTAACACTTATAGATGGCAAATCCTATGTCTTTATTGGCAAAATAATTTTTTTCAGCCCACTCAGCCAAAGAAAAGATGTTCCTTGGTGGTGACTCCCTGTATTAACACTTTAGCTTCTTTTTTCCCTTGGAAGTTAATTGTTATGGGTTGAAAAGAAGAAAACAATATAATGTCTTTGGACAATTGCTTGGAATTTTCCAGGTAAAAACCAACAGTATGAATACAGCCTCTCTTAACTGAGCCACTGTGTTTACAGAGACTTAAGAAAAGGGATGCTGTCTTCAGCTGAAATGGTGGGGCTTTGTTCCCAAGATATAAATTACACTCTTGTGCCAGAATGAATGTAGCTGCAGAGTTTGAATAAATCAGCAGGTTTACTACAATGTTTCGCTGAAGAGGAAATATTTTTGCTTAAACCATAGCATAATGTAGGTGTGTTCATGCTAGGACATTTTAAAGAATGTTAGTACTCATGTACCATAAGATGTTTCAGTAGCTAAACCCATGATTCATGGAACGTTCTTTTCCCTCAGAGATGAGTAGTTGCTGCTTGCTTTATCCCACAGAGAGGTTTGTTTGGGCCTAAATGCATTGTGGTAATTTAGAGTTGTGTCCTCCCCTATGTAGTTGTGCCATATTTTGTGTTGCAGGGTGGATGTATGCTTACCAGGAGGCATATGTTTTTGGAAATGCTAAACCCTCTATGCAGATATTCCTGTGAATATGATGAGTTTTAAAGGGATGTTCCCATCCATCTCTAAATTTTGGAGAGAATTGAAACTTTAGTTTTGGGTTAGTGTCTAAACTGTTGCATTTCAGTCTTGCCTCTTCAGATAGTGGTTTAATTTCTGGGGTTTTCTGTGATATGCTTATGAGCTGGGGCACCTAGAGCTGTCTTCAGCCTGCAGTGGTAGCTGGGAGGCTTCCCTCTACTCCAAAAGCTGAGATAGTGTGCTGCCTTCCATGGCTCAAGAGTGATCATCAAGAGGAAGATGTTTGAGTCTGTCAGCACACTTGTAAGAGTGTAGGAATTTTTCTCTAATTCAGTTTATTTTGGAACATCAGGCTGCCTATCAGAGCAAACTTGTGATTTGTGTCTAGGCCCAAAGGTCGTCTTTGTGTAGAGCACAGATTCTGCGGTCGGCCATTCAAAGGCATGCTACAAAGCTGGAAATGATCCCCATGAGAAAGAGATGTGTATAAAATAGCTTTCTGATACCTAAGATTATAAATTAGCTTTGTCCTTAACCCTGACAGACACTGATGGACAAAATACTAATGAGCTTGTAAGCATTGTGGTGAAAAAGGAGTAATCTGCTGCATTTTAGACCATATTAAATAATGCCAGACTTCCTAGGTCCAAAAAGTTTCTCTTCAGGGGCTAGGAGGTGGTCAGCAGAGCTACCCATGTAAGTGCACCCAAATAATTTATATTCAGAAAACCCCACAGCTGTAACATGCAAATTAGGATTTCCCACCTCTGGAAAATGTGGCTAATATTCCACATTATCTCATGACCTAGAATTGTGAACGCTTCCTAATGTATTTCCTATCTTCCGTGTGTACACCAGGGTGGTAGAAAATATGAATGAGGATGTTGGTTTCAGGTGGTAGGGGATTTTTAGAGAGAAGGAAGGAGGAGGCAGTAGGTGGGTGAGAAAAAATGAGGTGGAGAGAAACATGTTGCATCTAAATGAAGTGCTGTGTTCTCTAGAGCAGGCACGGTGAGGCTGTTCTGCTGGCAACAAGGGCTGCTGTTACCCGTGCTGTTAAGACCGGTTAGTCTAAGGAGAGAGTCTGACTCTGAACAGTCGGTGTGCTGCTTGACCCTATCACAAGATAATATTCAGTAGCAAATGCTGTGAAGAAAGTGAATGTAACAGCTTCTGTGGGGAAAAATTGGCAGGAAGGCAAGTAGAAGCAGACTGTGAGACACTTCTTACAAACTGTGCTTAGAAACCAATCTGTTCTTCTTTATTGTTCTCTGATGAAGGGATGGATTATAAATGGTACAGACGGTCTTGAGGCCTGTGATAGTACAGTATCTGCAGCTTTTCCACTTGAAGGCTTAAAAACTCTTAATGGTTTTTATGCAAAAAAGGGTAAGAATCCATTAAAAAAATTCTGAAAATATTCATGTAAAAACCTTAGGCTCAGGAGCAAATTATTCTTTTATGCAGGAGAAGAAAGATTGAAAGAACAAAATTCTAAATATGTTTTTACACTTCTTACCTACAATGCTTATAGTTTGGCTAAGATAAATATCTAACTTTGGAAGTTTTAATACAAAAGAGATCTCTCCTATGTCATCTCCACTTCAGTCTGTCCTTAGAGCACATGCAGAGTCAAACTTCCCTTACATGGCAGTACACTGAACTTAGATTTTTGGTGATGTCTTGGTAATAGTGTATGTGTGTGTCTAGAACCATAAAAGGTTACATGTGTTATGTGAGCGGTGTACAAGGTCAGTGCTCCAATGAATGGTCTACTCTTGTCCCACTGAGTGTGCACATGAACACAGTGCTCTGCTCTGTTGACAGCCCATACTCATTCCCATGAAGTCAAATGTTTGAACAAAATATGTAGAAGCAGGGTTGGGTATTGTGACATGGGCCTTAAGCACTCTCCGCATCAGCAGAAGCAGCCTGTGCTCCAAATACGCTTTGCACCGCCAATGGCTTGTATTCGCTCCCTTGAAACCCTGCCGTGCTGGTCTCACGTCTGGTAGGTCCTGTCCGAGAAGGAAGTCCGGAAAGACCCCGGATTCGGCCACGAAACGGTTTTGTTCTTTCTGCTTATCTTTCTCTTTAAAAGAACATCTTGTCTCACCGTGTCTTACATCAAATGTAAGGCAAATAATCTGCGAAACTGATCGAAGTAGGCTATAATGCGATGTGATTTTTGTGCGATAAACCGCTTCGTCTCTCCGGGTGGATCAGTAGGCTGGGTGACAGGGCCATCTGCTGGCAGTGGGACTCCGACGGCATCCCTGTGAATTCCGCTGGGACCAACTCTAATTCTGGGAGTGGTTAATGGCTTCATTCTAACTTCAAACACGCGTGGCCCTTCTTAAATTATCTTTGTAAGTGGCTTCGTATCTTTTATTAATTTCTGACTTGCTAGCAGAACTTTTTACTGTAAAGAAAGAAAACTCTTTAACTACAAATTTAATCTGCATTCAAAAGTTAAATGGGATGTTAGATCTGGGACCAGTATTGCCATAGATTATGCCAAAATTTAAAACTATATTCTGAGGAAGTGTGGGTTTGTAGAGGAATATCTCAGATCAATGAGAAATTAATGTTAATGCTTGGTCTTCACACAAAATTTCTACATGAGGGACATTTTGATTAAAAATATGAATCAGGTATCTTGTGAACAAACATAAAGAAGCCAAATGCTCTGTCATACTAACATTGTTAAATTTCTTGTGTCTTCATTATCGAAAAGGCTTTTGGATGTATTTTAGTTTTACTTTTGCAAGTACTGTGCAATCAATGCAGCATCTCAAACATAACAAGTATGTCTAATATGTGTGCTCACGTTTACCTGTCTGTATGTCCAGTTTGATGACTGAAAATATTACAGGTTATAAATCAGAGCTTATGATCTATCCCTTTGCAAGTTTATAATTAATATCATGGAATCGCATGTGTATATAAGAATAAATTGGGTAAGCAAGATGTAAACATGCTTTATGGTTTTGTTTTTTGTGAACCTGCCATTTCCCTTCAAGAACATTTTGTGACAATAAACATGCAGGGTTCTTTAATATGCGTGATCTTATGCAAATTAAAGTACATCAGTCCACACTGCTTGACATGTGTGTATTGCTGATGTAACAGGTCACACAGTTGTCTCAAGCCTGTGATAGAGCAAGGCTAGTCCTGGTTCCAGTAGTGTTTGTAGCAGCTCTCTTAAAGCAGTACCCCTGATCACTCTTGTAGCTGCAGTAAGAGATGTGATGCAGTAGATCCTTGCTGACAGAATGGCAATTTATTGTAGACTAAAATTAACCCCTGAGAATGCACTGATCTGACTGTATCCAAAAATCTTTCATCTTTTGTCTCCAATTTTTGTTGTCTCTTGCATCATATTACTTCATCCCACAGAGAAACCAGGTTATTACATGTGGCCTAGGGGCTGTTCTGATCTTTTTGACTTCTAAACTGTTTTCCACGTTTTTTCCCCTTTGACAATTCAGCAAATGAAATGACAGAGATGGATTTCATTACAGGAACTTTGACTGAAATTATTTATTGCTTACCTAGTAAACATGACCATAAATATAATTGATTTATAAATCCCACAGAAGCACAAACATTAGCCAGTGACTGCTTGTAGTGCTGCTCTGTAGAAATCATGTGTATGGAGGGATAACTTTTCTTCAAGCCAGAAGACTGTGCAAGAGCAAAGCAACAGTATTTTATGTTTTCTGTGGATCACGACCATTTTTTTTCCTGGTAGTTCATTCTGTATTTTCACTTTCTGTTTTAGTGACTGTCTTCTGTTATCTGTTCCAAAAGGATGGCAAAAGGGACTACAGTATATCAGAAAGGATGGATTGGACTGTGGAGTGGAGGAAGTTATCTCCTCTTGTCTGAGAAACTTGACAGAAAATGTCTGTGGTACTAGGAAGCTAACTTGACAACATGAGTAACATAGACAGAGCTATTGAAGTTCTGACCATTGGGGTGAGATGGAAGGCCAGGTGAGGAATTGTTTCATGTTCATATATTTTTCCTGAAACTCTTTTGGCTAAATGTAAGTGCTGTCCAGTAACTGTAATTTTTTTGTCAAGTTCACCTGTGAAAAATTGTACTGTATATGGGAAATGACATTTCATCTGCAAAATCCAGTTTTCCTCCTGATCTACTGTGCTGAGTACTGGTCTTCAAGTTGTCTACACCTGCTGATGTTCTTGTTTGCACAGTGATATTGGGCTACTGCAAATATTGGATGTGTTGTCTGACTTTAGTGCAACTGCATCTCTTCCATGTGGCAACACTTTGATAATGAAAACTTTGTTTTGTCAGCATGGAAGTAAGTAGGCTGTGGCTGTGGGTATTGGGTTTTTTCCCATGTGATATTGGATGTGTGATGTAACTATAGCTATTAAAATATTGAGTCAAATCAAATATTTATAGCTATAGTGTAACTATAGCTATTAAAATATTGAGTCAAATCACTTTTTTATGAAGGTACACAAATTCCATAGAACTGGTTCTGAGCAGGCTATTGCAGATATAAGTGCAGTAAAACATAGCCCTCCAAAAAACTGTAAAAGGATTTGTCATAAATTGGAAATCTTACATTTGTAGTGAAAAATGCAATGGAGTACTATTTTCTCACTGATACCCAATCTGTTGGTTTTCTGTCTCAGCATTAGCTTGAGAGCAGGCAGCGCTCAGGTTACCAAGAGAGGGAGGGTTGAGCAGAGCCCCNTTAGCTTGAGAGCAGGCAGCGCTCAGGTTACCAAGAGAGGGAGGGTTGAGCAGAGCCCCAGGCGACAAAGCCCATCAATCGCTGTGATGGGCAGGGACAAAGCCCATCAATCGCTGTGAGACTCCGACAGCTGCGGAGGGAGGACCGAGTTGCTTCTAGAAGCGCATCAGTGTGTCAGCACTTTGATGCTGTTGTGCAACTTGACTTACTTTTTTGGATAGTTTTGGATGGTGGTAAACACTTTTGTGGCCTTGGGTGAACACTTTTGTTTAAGGTCCAGAAATGAAGATAAGGAGTCTCTCCTTTTACGTCTCTCTGTGGTTGCTGTTCACAGCAGTGATACTCAAAGGTGAGAATACTGCTTGCTAGCTAAATGCTGCACTGAGGTTTATTTTACTCAGATAGGATCTTGTGACCTGATGTACCCTACGTGGCTGAGCCCCAGAAGTATTTAATCTGTTTAGTTTTACGTTGTCTCACTGATGCATAGACAAAAAGATCATGTAAGACCAGAACTGCGGCACTCTTCCGGAGTATCTTTTTAGTCAGGAAGATTTGCTTTGAACTCTTAATTAGTCCAGGAAGTCAGTGTGAATCACCAGAGGGAGATGTACTCCAAAGCACTTGTTCCCTACATATTGCCACCTGGCATTTGCGCGAGTGCTGCGAGTGTGTGAGGGGCTGAAATGATAATGACTCAAACAATTGGCCATTTGCAAAAGCAGCGGGGGGTTCTGATGAGGCCGGATTTGCGCCCCACAACCGAAGGGGAGGAGGAGAGTTTTTGAACCTGCGTAAGATCACGCCACGTGCAGAGGGGGTGAGCACCCATCACCGCAGATCACCACGACAAATCAACCTTTGTTTAGCAACAAGATGGGTTTTGAAGCAGATAAGGGAGAAGACCGCTAAGAAGCAGTTCTTGTGAGATGGGATACTTTTTATCTATCATGTATGGTGATATCTGTCCTCTCCATTACCTACTCTTATCCTTTCTTTCTCTTTCTTTTCCTTCTGTGTTTTCTCAAGTGTAATCTTTATGCTTTTATATTGTTTAATTTCTATAGATAATAACCAATACGGCTACGTACCTCTTTCCCATTGTTGGAATTGATACAACTTTAACATTTTTTTTGTAACTTTAGTCAGGGGTTTGTTCGCCTTTGCCCAGGTGGAGGGGAATTGAAGTTTCTCTTCAAAAGATGGGTTTAACATNAATCAACCTTTGTTTAGCAACAAGATGGGTTTTGAAGCAGATAAGGGAGAAGACCGCTAAGAAGCAGTTCTTGTGAGATGGGATAATACTTTTTATCTATCATGTATGGTGATATCTGTCCTCTCCATTACCTACTCTTATCCTTTCTTTCTCTTTCTTTTCCTTCTGTGTTTTCTCAAGTGTAATCTTTATGCTTTTATATTGTTTAATTTCTATAGATAATAACCAATACGGCTACGTACCTCTTTCCCATTGTTGGAATTGATACAACTTTAACATTTTTTTTGTAACTTTAGTCAGGGGTTTGTTCGCCTTTGCCCAGGTGGAGGGGAATTGAAGTTTCTCTTCAAAAGATGGGTTTAACATCTACAGATAGGGAGTAGCCAGAAGATGCACAGGAAATATACGAACATTAACGGGCATTACCCCCCTGGTGCTGTCGGAGACTCCTGGTCTGGGAAAAGATTGATAAGAGAAGCAAGGAATGAGGACCGAATTAGCATCGAAGGGGAAGGGATCAATAGGAGATTGAACACTAAGAATTGTGTCATTTAAGATGAGTGATTGTGAATTTCTTTGGGGTTTTTATATATAAATAGGAGAAAAGTCTGATAAAGAACCATGTATGATGGAATGATTTTCACTGCACAACCCGGGCATGTGTGGATGAAATAATTTCTTTTGCACATCCGGCTCAGAATGACATCCTGCCCAGGATAAAGTAATGCCTAATTCTCTAACATTGAAAAGATGTTGTTGGAGAGTTTCTGTTTTTCCCGTAGTTTCGGTGACACCATTGCAACCTAATTGTTCTAAAATAAACCTGCCACACATAAATATATGTATTTATACATAACCAGTCATTCAGTGTCGTTTCACTCTAATCCATCCCAAGGGATCTGTTAACAAGAACCTCAGTTACCCTCCAGGGTGGAGTTGTAACAGAGTGGTCCTGTTGTCCTTGCCCTTTGCTTGCAGAAATTTGTGAATCTATGTAAAGATGATACAGAGGCTACCTAGAGAAACTGTGATGTACAAAACAGTATGAAACAGAAAAAGTGTCATTTAAAACCTCAAGTTTCAGTGAATTATCCTTAGTATCTAAGTCTGGATAGCAAGAAACATCTCCAAATATATGGTTTGGAAAAGATGTTGGTGCAAAGATGTATTCACACATCAGGCAATTGCCAGCTTGTGAAGAAAAGCAGCTCAGACTTTTTATAGGTGGTAGTTTAAAAAGAAAAAGACTAAATTCTGGAAGTAGCAGGAATCTTACCAGTGTTGCATTTGGGGAGATACCAAAAGCCATTATCCTGTGAGTAGGTGTGATTTCAGACCTTGATGACTGGAAGTCAGTAATCTCTGCCTGTGAAAGTCATTGCTAAATAAAAGTAATTATATTTACTTTCCAAAAAAGTAGGAATCGCTGTATACAGAGTGTTTTTCAGTGAAAAGCTTCAGTTAGCTATTCATTTACTCCAGGTGAATGCTGTCTTTATTTGAATAGCTTCATCAGGTGCACTTCTGTAGCTGAACTAATGGTATTCTACAATATATGAATGATAAATATAGTTATAGCAAATACTACTTGAAGCAGTAGAAAGAAGGTGTTTTCTGATGCTGCTCAGTGCTTATCTAATGTACTGAACAAGTCCATGTTATCTAGCTGCAGAATCAGCCAAAGGAAAATATGCTCACATGCTGTTTAACGAACTGTTTGAAGACTACTCCAATGCTCTAAGACCCGTGGAAGACACAGATAAAGTACTGAATGTCACCCTTCAGATCACGTTGTCCCAAATTAAAGACATGGTGGGTAAAAGTACAGTTCTGTTTTTCTAAAAATATGCAGAAGTATACTAGGTGTAAGCCTTTTGTTTGGAATAGGAAAAGGAGCCTTCATTTTGTTGTGACAGCTTC
>VZTH01014164.1:0-43294 GCA_013397815.1 Aleadryas rufinucha | reverse complement strand
CGCCATTGGCCGGCCCCGCCCCGCCGCACGCGGAAGTGCCGCGGCCCGCGGGCCGATGGCGGAGCGGGGTCATGTCGCTGGTGCTGGCGCTGCTCTCGCAGGCGCTGGGCCGGGTGTGGCGGAGCCCCGCGAGTAGGGCCCGCCATGCCCCCCCGAGCCGCGCCATGGAGCACGACAGGGCCATCGAGGTCTACGGTGACTGCCGGGGGCCGGAGGGCACGAGGGTCGTGGGGCCGGGGCTGTGAGGGGCCTAGGGGAGCTCTGGGGGTGTTCCCGATTTGCCCTTGGGGGGCTGAGGTGGGGGAGCCACGCCGGGTCCCGAGGGGCTCAGAGCGGTGAGGGGGCCCCGAGGGGCTGGGGGTGCTCCGTGTGGGGCAGGGAAAAGGGGCTGTGTTTGGCTTATTTGGCTCGTTTGTTGTGGCTTCCAAAGGGGAACATCAACAGTGCCGGGAAGGTGGCTGCTCATAAAAATACTTTTTATTAAATCCAGGGAAGATACCTTATTGTTGCTCACTTGTCTCGTGCCTCAGATATAATCCGGACTATCCGGGACCCGGAGAAGCCCAACACTTTGGAAGAACTGGAAGTGGTGACGGAAAACTGCGTGGAAGTGCAGGAGATAGGGGAGGATGAATATCTGGTCATCATCAGGTTTACACCAACAGTACCTCATTGCTCCTTGGCCACTCTCATCGGTGAGATTTGTTTAATTAAACCAAAAACAAAGGTTAATTTGAGGTTGTCTGGATACCATCAGTCCCAGTTCAGATTCAGTCTTGCCTGGCTGTGTTGGTCTGACCAGGAACTGCATCTTGAGAATCCAACCACCAATGCAACCAAACCAAGCAAAAAAAAACCCAAATCCAGAGAAATGGGGACATCCATCTGTTTGTGTCATGTTAGGGAATCTCTTCAAAGAGAACCTCTCAAAACTCTGCTGGGAAGTGGTATAAAAGTCCTTCTTTGTATTCTCCAAGTTACTTTATTAATGTTATTAATTGACAATTTGTCAGCTCTTAAATTTAAAAAAAAATATTGCAACTTATTGCTTGTCCCCTTTCTCTTCCCTGTGGGCTGTTCTTCATTCTCACACATGCACAAAAATCCCCACATGCTCTCCAAGAATCCCCAAAAAGTCCTGATCCACCAGGAGTTGGAAAGGAATTAGGTTGAATGAGAATTTACAGTGGCTTATTTTGCCTTTTTATTTTTTTCCTTATGATTTGTGGTGAGATTTCATCTGAAAAAGTCACACCTTAGAGCTCTGACATGATTTGTTTAAATGTGCCAACGTTACAAACTCAAAATATCAATACTAAGATTTCTCAGTGTTTTAAGATTAAAGATCAAGTATTTAATTCAGTGAGGAAATTACTGTACTCATGCCCAAATAATTTATGTTGGGTTTTTAAACAAATATTAAAGAACAATCCAAGCACTACCCTCAGTACAGATGCAGCCACAGGACAGCTGGGAATCTGTATGAAAAATACCAAAGAAAGCTGGGAATGCAGGAATTTGTCTCTATTTAGTGTTTCTAGGAGGTTTTTAGAGACCAGAGACCTCCCAAGCTTGTAAGGCAGGTGAGAATTTACCTGAGAAGCTGCACCCAAAGGGTCAAACCAAGAATTATTTAGTCCCTCTGTGGCTTGTGCTGCTCAGAATACAAAAGCACATTGTCAGTTACACTGATTGTTAATCATGGATTCTCTGAAAATGCACCTCAGACCTTGAATTTTACAGGAAAATCTCTTCTGTGTTCTGTTTTAACAGGCCTTTGTTTAAGAATAAAACTTCAGAGATGTTTGCCTTTTAGACACAAGGTAAAGTGCCTGGTTTGAAGCCTATTTTAAACTGCATGAATGAATGGCAACCTCCCTAAGTTAAACACAGTGATTTACAGACCTTTAGAGACTTGACCAAAATAATTTAAAGAATAAATTAATTACCTGAGGATTTCTGCTGTTGATTTTTGGGTGGTTGTTCTGTTTTTATAGCTGCTGGCTCCATGCTCCCAGCTGAAGGGCGTGAAGGGAGCTCTTGCCACTGGTCCCCTCCTGTAGCAGCAGGGGTGACAGGCACTGTGTGTGTGGGGGACGGTGTTTTACTTCCAGGAGGGAATATATTCCACTGCTGTGGTGCTCCTAACACTGCTGATCTCTCCTCTAGCTGGAAATCTACATTTCTGAGGGCACACATTCCACTGAGGAGGACAGTGAGTAGAGCCTGTGCATGCTGCTGCTTCAGCCTCTTTGTGCTCTGTGGGGTCCTCTCCTCCCCTGCCTTCCTGCCTTTCCAGAAATTGCTACCCTGTGAGAGCTTGAAAACCAAACAGCATCGAGGTGTTTCCAAAGCTGTGGTGACTCTGTGGCCACCTGCTTGTTGCTGGTTTGGTTTTATAACAAAACTCCCTCAGTTCTTGCAGGTGTTGTGTTTGTAACAAAAGGAGGTGAATAATTAACATGAAGAGCTGCCTCACCCGTTGATCACGCTGTCCTAAAACCTTCACAACAAAAAGTGACGTTTGTCAGTCAGTTTTTGAAGTAAAGCTTGCAGGACATGGATGTTCTGCACAGCCAGACCCAGGCACTGCCTGAAGCAGCCGTGGTGTCCAGGCAGTGCCCTGGGCCTGAGCATTCAGTGTCTGGCAAAAATGGGTTGTTTTGGTTAAATAGCTAGAAACTGAACCGGGAGAACCTGGGCTACTAATTTATCATGAATTTCCCTCTTGATTTTGGGATGTGTCATTGGAACACTTTCCATCCTTTTCCTAAACTAGAAAAGTGACAAAAATTACTGATTTCCGATGGTTGTTTTGTGGTGACTGAGCTTTCATTTGCCTCGTTCCCCATTTCCCAGTAATCCTCCTTGTAATGTCCTTTTCTCCTGAGCACCCCCGTGCCCTCGGGTGCCCCTGGGAGCTCCTGATCCCCCCTCTCCCGGGTGTTTTGCAGTCAACAAGCAGATCAATGACAAGGAGAGGGTGGCAGCGGCGATGGAGAACCCGAACCTGCGGGAGATCGTGGAGCAGTGCGTGACTGAGCCCGACTAGGGACACTGCCCCTGGGGACAGCCCTGCTGCAAACTGAGGAAAATAATAATAATCAAGGCCTTGAGTTTAATACTTGAGTTCTTTTTATCTTCCACGTGTTTTTTAAAGAGAAATTGTTTATAAGATAGATTTAAATTATGAGGAATCAGTCTCTAAAGAAAGTCCAGTGTATAGTGCTGAGAGTTTGTAATTTCTGGTGTCCAGAGGAATATTTTGTGATTCAAAGCAACACATCTGCATTGCCTTCTGAGAGACATTGTGATATAAATTCAGTTTTGCAAGTTAAATTTCTACATTGTTTCAATCACTGCACTGTAAAAATAAAACAGATTCTTGTACTGAAATGCTGCTTTCTGGGTGATGAATTTGTTCTGTTTTTTTCTTAAGGATTAAGTTTAGATTTCTGTTAGAGAAATTAATTTCATTCAGCATCTTTGGTGTTGATAAACATTAAAGCTGAAATTAATTCACAAAAAGAATTTGGAGCTGAGGGACTGGACTAGAACAAGGAGATTTTTACTGGGACACAATTCCCGCTAAATATTTGTGCTCTTTTCCCTGTTAATGTTAGACATTTCTGATTCTGGAAACTTTGTTTATAACCACCCTGAGGGTGACATTTCCCTATGGACAAGATCTTGACACTTGGATCCTGCTTTTCCTTCTGACTTTCCTGCAGAGTGGGAGGTGAGAGTATTCGGAAAAAAAAAAAAAAAAAAGCTCCCACTCCCCTGTTCCTTCTGCTGGCTCCCACTCCCCTGTTCCTTTTCACTGCTCCCTGACTAATCCTACCTGGAGCATCCATAACATTTCCAGCTGCCCCACGTTTCTCACTGGAGATGTTTCCCAGGGTTCCATTGCAGCTCAGGATCTGAGCATAGATTTACCTTTACCTGGGAATTAGGCAGTTCCCTCCCGGCTCCTCCTCCCAGTGCAGTGGTGTTCAGGATCTGTGTAGTGGTTCCTGAGGGATTTAGGGAGCTGCTCCTCCCTGGAGTGCTCCAGTGGTTTGTGGCTGGTTCAACACTGAGAGATCCTTGGAGTGCAGTGCAAACATCTGTCGGGATTTCAGGGATTTGTAGCCATTTTAATAATCTCCATAAAGCTTTCCTTGGGCATGGAATGATGGAATGGACTCCAGCATTACAAACAGGGAATGTTCCCCTTGCTAAACCAGTGAACTGCTCCATGGCACAGCAAGGCCCCTCCCCTCAAGTGCCAAATTAGCTGAAAAAATTAATTTAAGGTGGGGGGGTAGGAGAAAGGTGGGGGAGAGAACAATCCCCTTTTTTCCACAGGTTCCTGTTAACGTAACTTCAGTTACTCAGCTTCAATTAAATTTTAGTTAAATTTCCAGCTCCTTTGTACCCCCATGGACAAATGTGCCCCATGTGCCAGCACAGGGGGACATGTGTCCTGCATCCCACCCCACTGCTGGGAAGGATCCAGGCAGGTGACTCCTGCAGGGGTGGATCAAATGCTCCAAGGAGCCTGAGCTGCCATTATCTGTTGGCTTCTTTCCTGGAATTTGCTTTTTTTTGCTCTCCAGGAGGGGGGTTGATATTTTCTTTTCAGAATGCAGATATCTCTGCCAGCAAGGAGGTTCTGTGGATCCTGTGGCCATGAGATAGCGGCTCCTCTCCTTGGATGGGCTCTTGGGGGCTCTCTGTGCTCGCTGCCCTTGCACAGCTCGGTGGCACCACCAAAATGGCATTCCCAGCTCGGACAAAAGCTTGGAGGACAGGGAATAGGGTGCTCTGGTGACCATAAGGTGACTCTCCTTGTTTCTGCGGTGCCCTGGGATCCTTAGCCTTGAGGGCTTTGTGCTGGGCCACAGAGATTAAAAGTTCTTCTCCAGAGCAACAATTCAGGAAAATGGGCCAGATCCCAAAACCAGGCCTCTGCAACCAGGAATATTCCCAGTTCCTCAGGGAGTGGATCATTGCTGGGGCACTGGGAGGTGGCTCCCCAGGAACTGCTGCACTCTCCAGCATTTCCATTTTAACTGGGCTTGGGATCTTTGTCCATCCCCACTGCTGCTGCCCCATAGACTGGGGTGGGCAGAGGCTTTGCTGCCATCAGGCTTTGCTGCCATCACCGTGGGGGTGACAGAGGAACAGCCAGGAAGCAGGAGACACCGGGGGTGGACAGCTCCAGGGGGATCCCATCGGGCAGGATTTGAGGCGCTGGAGGAACACGGGATGTTCCTCCAAACCCGGGAAGACACACACGGGTCACCGCCCTCACCTGGATCTCCAAGCCCTAAAATTGTTCTTTCGGATTAAGAATCCTTTGCATTTACAGCAGGGAGAGACAACTGCAGAGGGCACCAGCAACCCACGGCACTGCTGTGCCGGGAGCAGCATCCCCACCCGCCTGGCTCGGGGCCATCCCGGGAACCGAGCGGGCTCCCCTGCTCCCGGGGCCATCCCGGGAACCGAGCGGGCTCCCCTGGTGCCCGTCCCCAGCAGCACCCCTGCGGCTGCAGAGCCATCCAGGTGTTTGCTGGAGAAGCTGTGGACAAGCTGGGTGGTGGAGGAGCAGACAGTGCAGGGTTTGAGCTGAGCTGTGGCGGTTCTGTCCTTTCGGTGCTGTTTCCCGTGGTAAATCACGGAACATTCTGAGCTGGAAGGGGCTCGACTCTCTCCCCGCCACGGGGGCCCCAGGTATCCCGGCAGGAGGGTGCGCTCCTGGGGTTACACCTCTCCAGAGGCTCAGAGCAGCCCGGGAGGTGCCTGCAGGGGCGTGGGAGGAGCAGAGAGCACAGCAAACCCCCAGCACTCGGAGCTGCGGGGAATTCAGCCAGGGCAGCTGCTGGCGGGCACCTTCCTTCCCGTCAGATCGCCCTCCAGGGAGGAGGGAGCACCCCGAGCCCAGGTTTAGCTCCTGGCTTGCCTCAAACCTCAGCACAGCACAGAGACCATTCCCCACCCAACTGCACCCAGGCAGAGCCAGCCTCATCCTTCTGCCCCTTTGCCAGAGCCCTGACACGCAAAGGGATCTACAGCAGCCTCTGGACTTCCAGCTGGCGTTTCCAGGTCTGAAATCACGTTTCCATCCCAGACCCCCAGGCTGCAGGTCCTTGCAAAGAGGAGGAAGCAAAGAGGAAGAGGGACGGGGACTGTTCTGCTGCCCCGCCGGCCCCAGGGCCGTGCAAAGGGCTCGTGTTTGCACACACTTTACTCGGGGGGTAACTATTACTCACCACAGATGGCAGCGGAGCAGTTGCGTGTAGAGAAAGAGCTATTTTTAGCACGCAGATATTTCTAAATGTTTACACCCGGCTGAGCCTTCCCCCAGTGCAGCTCAGGGGCCGGGGGCTGTGGGTTTGTGGCAGCCCTGCCCTCCCACAGCACATGTGGAACAGCTTTATTGAATTTCCCAACCAAATGGTTGCTCTGGGTGAGCAAACACACCGTGCCTTGGTACCAGCTGAGGAGTGGGGTAGCTCCTTTCTTTCCCTTCCTTCCCTCCTCCCGTTTTCTGTGCTTTACTTCCCACTGGGAATGTCCCTCTGCAACAGGCAGTCCCGGGATGAGCTGCTGGAGCAGTGGCCGGGGTGCAGCACTCAGAGGTGGAGGGATGAAAGCTGTTCCCCACCGGAGCAGCTGGCAGGGATCAGCTGCCAGTTAAAATCCAAACAAAAAGATAAACCAGTGAAATTTTTCAAATCCCTCCCTTGCTCCCCTGGCTTTGCTGCCCCTCTGTGCTGTGCCCGTGAACCCTTTCTGTGTAGCACAAGGAGGTTTTAAGAAAAAGAGAAAATAAACCCATCTCAATATTATCTGGAGAGGACAGGTGGGAATTGAGCTGTTCCTGGTCCCACTGAATTCGCTGCCTCCTCTCCTGCACAGATTGGGACAGTGCCCCTCCCCAGTCCATGCAGCTGATGAAGGACTGATGACTCCTCTGGCTCCTTGGGAATTAAAATCCTCCAGCTGAGATCATCTGGGCTGGACAGAGGCCCTTGGTGAGGTCTGAGAGCTCCAAACCACAGGTGCTCTGCCAGGAGAGCCAGTGGCTCCCGCGACTGTGGAAGCGCTTGGAGTGTTCCCGTGGATCTGAGACACAAACAAGCTCCTCCACAAGCAGCTGCTGCTTCCCAGTTAACGAGCTCCTCTTCCTTCCTGTCTCCAGTATGGAAATGTCTGGAGGTGACCAAGGGAGGCACAAAGGTCTGACTTCTGATCTGAAGCCAAAAGACTCTCTCAGAGAGTCTTCCAGGAGATCATGGAATCACAGAATGATTTGGGTGGGAAGGGACCTTAAAGCCCATCCAGTTCCACCCCTGGCCATGGGGATGGGCTTCAAGGTCCCGTCCCACCCAAACCATTCCATGATCCTATTTCAAACATCTTTTGATCCATGAGCCCTTTCCCCCTTCCCTTTTGCCCCACTGCAGCAGCTCTGTCTGAATAACATCCTGCTTGTGTTGAGACAATAAAAGCATCTTTAGAAGAAAAAAGGCATTTCTATATCCCATCCAACCCTGCCCTCTGTCAGTGGGAAGCCATTTCCCCTCCTCCTATCACTCCAGGCCCTTGTGAAGAGCCTCTTTCCAGAGACACTCACTGGAGGTGTCTCATGGAAAGAAAATCTTGCAGATATTTAAGCCAGATGTGTGTTACTGTCACTGATAATGCAGTTTCTGCGCTGGTGGGAGGCCTGGCTTGTTATGTGGCTAAAAATCAGATGAATTGCCCTTCATACAGAAATTTCTACACTGTGATCCAACTTTCTCCAGCCTCAGTGCCCACACACCCCTCACAGCTCAGGCACTGCTGGGCTCGGGGGCTGCTGTGGTTTGGGTTTGCAGTAGATCCTGCAGCTCCTGGCCTGGGTGCTCGGGAATGGGCTTGGCTCAGCCCTTCCCAGAGGGACACCCTGGCCCAGGGCTCTGTTGTGACAGCTGAAGGTCACAGCAGGGCTGGGGCCACCACACTCTGCAAACCCCACTGCTCCCGACCTGGTGGGGCTGGCCCTTCTGGGGACACCAATCTGGGGCTGAAACAGGAAAGTTTGGGGTTGAAATTGAGAGGTTTCTGGTTGAAAGGAAAAGGTTCTCCCTGGCTGCTGCATTTCCCTTTGCCAAAGAGACACAAAGGTCCTGGTGGTTGACCCGAGGTATAGGTGGGCACCGGGCTCTGGTCATGGCCTGGTGTCCCACAGGAGGGATTATCCCATGCCCTCAACCAGCCACAGATGGGACCCTGCACATGGAAAGGCACCACAGGAGGGGCTCACCAGATCCTGTGCCACAAATAAATCGATTTGCAGAACTGATTTACCCCATCAACCCAGCTCATGTTTTAATCAACAAATTCCAGTTGCAAACATGAGCCATGAATAATTTTCAGATGCAAACTGATCGTTCCTTCCTGCTGCCAGTGCCTGAACCATCTCCAACTAACTGAAAATTCCCTCAGAATTCCCCAAGGGGAAGAGAAAATGTGAAACCCACCTGTTTCCTTCAGTAACTGTTTAATTTAACACACTCGTGAGCTGTGGCCATCAGACCCCAACACAAGGGTTGTCCCTTTGCAATCCTGGGAGGGTGACAGGGTGGGGGACAGATGGTACTGGGGACAAGGACACCAGGACTGAACACAGGCGCTTGGAACATAAAAAATTTACACCACCTTGGAACGGAATAAAGCACAAATGGTGAAGTCATGGCTTGTGTTTTACATACAAATCACACACAGGAATTTCCCTGTTTGGACTGAGTGTTGCTCCCGACAGCCCAGGGAGATGCAGCTGGAGCTGTGCAGCCCAGGACGGGCTCCAGCCTGACTCTGCCCAGTGCAGGGAGTGTTGCCCTTAAAGGTCCCCCAGTTTTTGGGCATCCTCCACAGCCTGAAGAGTAATAGGGAAAGGAATTCCTACCTAAATGCTCCTGCCCTCCTCCAGAGACCAACCTGCCAGCAAACCCTCCCCAAGACAGGGAGGGATTCATTCCCACACCGCTCTAGGAGCAGGCGGTAGGGGCTGTGCCTCAGAGTAAATTGGATATTCTAGTTAAAAATCAGCTAACCTTAACAGAGGAGAATCTAGATAAGCAGGAAAAAAAGGGTTTAGCCTGTAAGGCCACAGAAAAACACCTTAACCAAGCATTACACTGCTACACATACAGAAATCCAGGGACTGAGCACTTGGCTGCCCGTGAGGGAGGGGATGTGCCACTCACTGCCAGGGCAGCTTCCCTCTCCTGCCCAAATACATGCAAGGGAATGCACTGGCGGACTCATAACCTTGGTGTCCCTGATGATCCCCTCTGCTCCAGAGGGACACAGCAATGGCTTTGGCAGACAAAGCCAGCAGTGGGGAGATGGGGTACAGAGCCCTGCACACCCCCAACTGAAGCTGAAACTTTATTCCTCTGCCCTGTCTCCACTTCTTAAATTAAATCTATTAAGCTTCAGTGCATAAACATTTTAATGAAAATTACAGGAATGGGTTGCCGGCTTCAAGTCCCTTAAAGGAAAAAAAAAATCCCTACCCCANTGAACACAGGCGCTTGGAACATAAAAAATTTACACCACCTTGGAACGGAATAAAGCACAAATGGTGAAGTCATGGCTTGTGTTTTACATACAAATCACACACAGGAATTTCCCTGTTTGGACTGAGTGTTGCTCCCGACAGCCCAGGGAGATGCAGCTGGAGCTGTGCAGCCCAGGACGGGCTCCAGCCTGACTCTGCCCAGTGCAGGGAGTGTTGCCCTTAAAGGTCCCCCAGTTTTTGGGCATCCTCCACAGCCTGAAGAGTAATAGGGAAAGGAATTCCTACCTAAATGCTCCTGCCCTCCTCCAGAGACCAACCTGCCAGCAAACCCTCCCCAAGACAGGGAGGGATTCATTCCCACACCGCTCTAGGAGCAGGCGGTAGGGGCTGTGCCTCAGAGTAAATTGGATATTCTAGTTAAAAATCAGCTAACCTTAACAGAGGAGAATCTAGATAAGCAGGAAAAAAAGGGTTTAGCCTGTAAGGCCACAGAAAAACACCTTAACCAAGCATTACACTGCTACACATACAGAAATCCAGGGACTGAGCACTTGGCTGCCCACGAGGGAGGGGATGTGCCACTCACTGCCAGGGCAGCTTCCCTCTCCTGCCCAAATACATGCAAGGGAATGCACTGGTGGACTCCAAACCTTGGTGTCCCTGATGATCCCCTCTGCTCCAGAGGGACACAGCAATGGCTTTGGCAGACAAAGCCAGAAGTGGGGAGACGGGGTACAGAGCCCTGCACACCCCCAACTGAAGCTGAAACTTTATTCCTCTGCCCTGTCTCCACTTCTTAAATTAAATCTATTAAGCTTCAGTGCGTAAACATTTTAATGAAAATTACAGGAATGGGTTGCCGGCTTCAAGTCCCTTAAAGGAAAAAAAAAATCCCTACCCCAAAGGGTCGGCAGAGCCAGTGGAATGCTGGATGCTCACTTGAGAGATATAAAAATAATAATAAAAGTCAAGGTTTGTGCTGGCCAGCCAACACCTTTGAGAGGCTGCAAATGTCAAATGATAGCACCATAAGCACTTCTGAGAGGTCTTCCCCGAATTATTGCTGCTTTCAGTTCCCCTTCCCCAAAATGCTTCCCTGCTGGTCCCCCAGGGCAGCGTGACCCCGACAGGTCCTGGAATCTCTCTCGGGAGCAGCAGGATCTGCACCCCCAGCCCCAGTGATGGTTTGAGCACCGTTAGAGAGTAGNCCCTTCCCCAAAATGCTTCCCTGCTGGTCCCCCAGGGCAGCGTGACCCCGACAGGTCCTGGAATCTCTCTCGGGAGCAGCAGGATCTGCACCCCCAGCCCCACCAGCCCCAGTGATGGTTTGAGCACCGTTAGAGAGTAGCACGAATTAGAGAGCTCGGGGCGTCCCCGGGCTGTGGCAGAGCCACCAGTCCTGGCTGTGGCCCAGCAGCCACAGGGAGCCGCCCTGGATCCCGGCGCCCTCGGGACGGTCCTGTCACCTCCGCGAGAGCCGCTCATCGCCGCGGTCCCGGCCGGGCCCTGCCAGCAGCCCGTGCTGGCGGCAGCTCCGGCAGCACTGGACGTGGACGGTGGGGAGGTGGCACCTGCCCAGCAGCCGCAGCGTCTGGCAGAAGGCGAAGGTCAGGCGGTCACGCTCGCAGGGGACACCTGGAGGGGAGGGAGGATGACACGGAGGGTGTCAGTGCCGGTGTCACCAGGAGCATCAGCTGTCTGGTGTGAAAAAGTCCCCGCACATGGCAGGGGGTGGAATGAGATGATCGTTAAGGTCCCTTCCAACCCAAACCATTCCAGGATTCTATGGAAGCTGGCACTGGCTGGAGAGACACAGACAGAGCTCCCCCAGCACAGAGCCCTCCTGCACCTGGGCACTGGGCAGCCGCAGCATTTCCCATTCCCACCAGAAACCACACCTATGCTACTGCTGCTGGCAGCTCCAAAGCATCTTCCCAGGGCAGCGATGCTCCCAGGGAACAGAGGTGAGGGGCATGAGGACAAACCCCCCTGTACTGACACCTCCTGCCAGTCCCCAGCCCCCCCAGTGCCAGCAGAGCAGTAGAAAGCCCAGCATTCCTTTTTCTTTGAATTGTTTAGGTTATTTTGAGAAGCTGCATCATCTGGTTCACTTCCTGCAGGTGTCTTGCAGCCCTCAAAACAACGCTGGTGCTGCTCCGAGGACAGACTTTGTTTTGGGAACGGCTGCTCCAGTGGCAGCCCCGGCTCTGCTGTGGGGGAGCGCCCGGGCAGCTGCAGCACTGGCCATGGTGGCCACGGGCCACAGCCCAGCCACCCCAGCTGAGTCACCCCCAGGCTGAGCAAACTGTTTGCAGGAACTGTTTCCTCTCTGCAAACCGTCTGGAAATCCCAGCTCCCACTCCAGGGCCAGGAGCACCAGGTCAGGGGTTTGGGTTTCACAGCGGGGGAGACGCGAGCGCTGCCCAGGGAGTGAGGGTGGGTGGGATATCCCACCTGAAACTGCCTCACACCTGCCACCCCACGCATCCCACGGGATGCTGTGAGACATCATCCCATGGACGATGTGGGACATGCATCCCAGGGAGCAGCCTGGGATGTGGCAAGGAGGGGAGAGCCCTCCCTGCACCACTGGCAGCCCCAGCTCCATCACCAGCCAGACCAGGCTCCACCAGGCCCCGCCTGGGCTCAGTCCAGCAGCAGACACCCATCACCAAATACATACTGTTTATATGAATACATACTTGGTTTGAATTTTTGATTTCCTCCTCTACTTTATCTCAGAGCAAGGCACGACTCCCTGAGCCTGCAGCTTCTCACCCAGTGGTGCAAGAATTGCTTAAATTACACCAACTCAAAAAGGAGTCTAAGCTTAAAATTCATGATTCTTTGATTCCAGTTTTACCTCCCGTACAAGGAATTAAAATAAATGACAGCTTTTATCTGGAAAAGAGCAGAGTTGATGCACTCTGGGGCCACCCCCCCCGCTGCTTCTCCCTGGGCACTGTCCACCAGGACCATGCAGAGCAGGAGCAGAAATGGGGCAGGCAAATGGGCTTTTCTTTCTCAGGACACTTCTCTGTAGGGGAAACACCAGGACTGAGCCAGGGGAGCCCTCGCTGACCAGTGCCCCTCACTCTGTCCCCTCTGGGAACAAAGGCTGTGCCGAGGGAACGGCTGTTGCCCTGATTCCCACGGGATGAGCCGACCCGCGGCCGATGCGAAGGACGCGGCAGATGCAGAGCAGAGACTTCTCCCCCGGTTTGGGATTTCAGTCACAGCCCCCTCCCCCAGCCCAGCAGTGAGAAGGTCACTACACTGCTCTAAAATTTATTTTCTGTTTCAGCTGAGGTATTTCCTCTCTGCCTCCTGAGCTGCAGCTCTTTGTGCCCAGCCAGAGCGTCCCAAAAAAGCCATTTATCACCGGCACTGCTGGATCCAACAGTGCTGACAGAGCGGGATCGAGGAGATCCCGGCTTCACATCACCCCTCCAGGCTGGGGGCTTGCTCCAGCCCCTGCATGCTGGGACAATGTGGATTTTCCCTGCTGGGTGAGCAGAGCAGATGAGAAATCTCTGCACAGCCCAGCGAGGGCCAGGCCAGGAGTGCAGCACATTCCAGACCTGCTGTGAGAGCATTGGAGCCATCGGGAAAAGGGAAGTGCTTGTTGGTTCTATGCTCCACTGGGCTCTCAGGATAATATTCCCTGGGAGCATCCCTGTGGCTCCACAAGGCATCCCCATAACCTCCAGGGCCCTGTTGCACTGGGACATTGGAGCACAGGAATATAGGTATTCCTGTTTGCTGCAGGACAGGGATGGCTCAGCAGGGCTCCTAAAACACCTCAGAGGTGTCCCATGAGAGTGGGAATCAGCCTGGATACCCATGAATGGGTGGGAATGTCCTGGGCACTGCAGGGGGATGCTCTGCCTGGGCAGACCCTGCCAAGCCCCTTGGTATTTTTAGCACTCACTGTGTTTATCGCAGCTTCCTAGAAAGTTATTTATGGATCACAACCAAGCTGCCTCCTGCCTTCCCTGGAAAGAGCTGTGAAGGCCAGGCTGCTGGAGGCTCACACTGCGAGGCTGCTTTCCAGGCCTGGAGTGACGGTTTAGCTTTTTCCTGATCCCTTTCCAGCGGGTCAGCACCCCGAGCCTGTCAGGAAATTCCTGTCCCTGCACCATGCCCAGGCAGCAATGAGCCCACCCTGCCAGGGGTTACTGCTCTCTGAACACCTCCCCATCCACAAAGGTATGGGATTACTGTGCAAAACAACTGGGATGGGCTTGGGGATGGGGGAGAAGAGCCACCACCCTTGGCTGGAGGCTCTGCTGACCTTACAGGAGACCCCGGCAGGACCCCAGGGGAACAAAGCAAAATGACCTCATAGAATCATAAAACACCCAAATTGGAAGGGACCCACAGGGATCATCCAGTCCAACTCCTGGCCCTGCACAGGACATCCCCACAATCCCACCCTGTGCCTGAGAGCGTTTTCCAAACGCTCCCTGAACTCGGTGAAGTCAATGGGAGTCGTTGCGGGGTTGAGTTCCCATCGCTTTCCCAGATCCTGATGCAGTCTCAGGGTGGATGTGTGCGGGGTCAGGCTCAGGTCTGAAACTCTTGGCTGAGCTCATGATTCCTCCCTGGAATTTGGTCTTGGGCAAGGGAAGCTGTAATAAGCACTTAATTTGTCAGCTCTTCAGAGAGGGACCTAGAGAACCCACCCAATTTTCATTTAATCCTTTTACTGCTATTTCTTTCTATTAACATTTTTTTTATATAATCCTCACACTTCATTTGGACACACGTTCCGTAAGTCCATGCCAAACTCTAGGCTAAAGAAATAGCTTAAAGCAGGGCTTTAAAAATCCAGGCTAAGTCAGCACATTAGAGACTGAAAACCCCCACTTTTTTTGGGCTGTTTTTTTAGGTCGGTGTGGAAGTTGCTTTAAATTTCATTTAAGCTTCTGCCAGCCAGACCTAAGCTTTTACTTTTATTCCTGGGAAAAATAAACTTCCTGGAACACTTTTGTAAAAACAAGGAAAGGTTGAGCTTAGAGCTGAGTTAGCAAATCCAGGGAATTAGGCTGCTGACCTCTGGCCCTTGGGATTCTCTTGGAGCCAGGGCCGAATTTAACAAGTAAATTATCCCAGGGTCCTGCTCTGGGGCTGAGGTGCCTCCCTGTGGTCTCTGGTCAGCACGATGGGATGGAGGGGATGTACCCCCAGCTGCCAGCTTGGCCTGCACAGGCTGGCACTGACACGGCCACAGCTGGGAAAACTGGGAGAAAACCACAAACCCCACAGTTTTCAGGTGTCAGCCCTGCTGTGGGCAACATCTTTCTCCTACATTTTATCAAAGGAGGGAGTCCTTTCCCACTGACTCTTGTTGTTAATTAGCAGTTAATTAATTGCTCTCCATGCCTCGCTCAGCAGCATCTCCTGGCCTCACCACTCGGATAGGGACTTACACGCTCAAATGACAGAGAAAATTAGGATTTGCTGCAATTATTTCCCACATGGATCCCTTGTGGACAAACTCTGCGACTTGCGGAACCACGAACAATTTCATTTCCTTACTCAGAGCAAGCAGGAGCACCACATTTAATTGCCAATTAATCTCGTGGCAACTCGAGATACAGCCAGCCCCAGATAATGAGCCAGCAAACAGGAGCAGTGATGGGTGTCTGGGACTGACCTAGTGCGAGCAGGGGCTTCATTCCTTGGCCCCCCCAGGCATTGCTGCTCCCACAGCTCCCCAGCACAGTCCCCTGTGCTGGCTGCTCCTGGGACACGGGGCTGAGCTCCCAGGACACAGGGCTGAGCTCCATCCCGCTGCTTTGTCCCGCTCCCAGAGGAACTGCACCACTTTATACACACTTGTCCTTGAGCCAGAGAAGTCTTTACCTCATCCCTCTGGAACTCCAAGCTGAGACACCTGTGGAACAGCTGTGTTTGCTGCTGGAGCCAAGAACTGGCCCCATCACCTTCTCAGCACCTGACTGGGGCAAATCTGGGGATGTCAGAGACCTCCCTGGTATCGGATCTGGAGAAATGGGCATGAGGGAACTGATTCATTCCATGGTATGACCACAAGGAGCACCTGGGGCTGCCCGGCTCTGTCCTGAGCAGGGATGTGTCACCACCACTGGGATCTGCCCAAAAGCCGCGTCCAGCACAGCCACCACCCTGCAGTGACCAGCCGAGTGACCAGCTCCGTTCATCCCCTGCTTCCTCCTCCAGTACACAGCAATTCCCACTTTGCTGGTTTAGATCTCTCTGATCTGCTGGATAAACTGCTGCAGGTTTTTCCAGGCCCTCATGCAGGACCTGGGGCTCAGCTCCTTTCCAAGACACCATAAAAAATTCCCAGGTAAATGTCCCTAGCCTCTGGAGCACCACACAGAGGCACTGGGGTGCCCACGGCTCTGAAGCTCCCAGGAGCCATCTAAGGACACACTCACAGCTGTCTGCAGCTGTAAAACAGCAGCCACATTCAAAAATAACCTCGGTGGACTCTTCAATTAATTTATAACCTGGCAACAGCTCAGGACTCTGGTTCTAATTAATTCCGACCTCCTTTAATTGAGGAGCCGATTGCTGTGAGATGTTTGTTTGTGCTTCGTCTGTTTCATCTCTGCTCAAAATCCATCTGATAATGGTTTGAACATTTAAACCCTTCTGGGGTTATTAGCACTTTTGTGTCCAGTGAGGACATGACCACTCACAGACCCAGCCCTGGCTCTGCTGGTACAGGAGCACCTGATGCCAGAGGAGGGAGAGGCTCCTTGTGCTCCTCACAAAAACATTCGCTCCAGCCTGAATCCATCTTGTGCAGTAAAGATCCCTTAAAGCACAGGAAAGGGCTGGAGTTACATTTATGTCTTTCTGGGAGCCTTTGCCTGTGCATTTACACATCTGGGATTTCCTGCCATGTGAAAGTTTTGTTCCCCTTCATGCTTTGGCTGGAAACGTTTGTATTTCCAAGAGGCGTTTCCTGCCCTGGGCTGCAGCCAGAGCATTTATGTCATTTTTGATCCAGGATTTTACCATTTATTTGTGTGCTTCCTACACATCTCAGTGGTTATTCTGGTCTAGCCTTGGCTCCACAGCTCTCATCACCAAGCCTGGCACGGAAATTTTCCCCTGACCAAAACAGCCGGAACCGCACATCATTTCTTGAGCAGGGCTGACTCATCATTTCCTAAATGCTGGAGTGCCCCATGGCCCTGCAAATGCTCCAAAAAGGAGCAGATTAATGGCTAAAAACACCCTGATGGCCAACAGCGCCAGTGCCCAAATCCCAGTTAGCCAAAGCTAACGCTCCTGCCCACTCTGGAATAGGTGTTGGGAGGAACACCCTGGATAAACACATGGGATAAACACAAAGAGCTGGAAGGGTGGAACGGGTGTTCCAGGCTGCAGAGGGCACCTGCATGGATGCAGCCATGGATCCAGCTCCTCTACTCCAGGCACCAGCTACTGCTGCCCCCCTGCCCGCCCTGCTCTATCTCTCAGCCCTCCCTTTGTCCAGCCAAGCTCCTGGAGGTCCAACAAGACTCTCTGGGCAGCCAGAGAGCTTTTCTTTTGCACAGACACGTTAACAAGATAAAGCTGATAAATGACTGATGCTGGTATCAGTGACATCTAATCCCTCATTATATTGCTTTTCTGTAAGTGCTGTTAACCCTCACAGCCCCCAGACTTCTGTCTCCCAGGGAACTGCCTGGTGCTTGGGATGTATCTCTGTGAGTGGAGGAGGGAGGAGAAGCCAAATGAATGCCCGTGGTGTGGCCAAGCACTGTGGCTGCAGCAGGGCAGGTAAATGAAAAATGGGTTAAAATGGGGCTGGCTCCCTGGGGCATCTGCTCAGACACACCTGAAGATGCTGGAGAATTTCTCCTTTATTCCATTTTCTAATGCTGGGCCCAGCTTGTTTCACAAGTCTTGTGTTCTGGGACTTTATCACTAAACAGCTTCCTGAGAGCTCCATCACTGGGTATTCCCTTCTGCCTTCCTTTTCCTGAATGCCTCATTGCTCCTTAATGGGGTCCCTTCACCCCACAGCCCACGGGGTCCCTCGGGTGTCCCTGTGCTGGGTGACACTGCTAACTCCAACAAGCACATCCCAGCTCACATCCGTGCCAGCAAAACCCTGCTTGGCCCCTTGAGGGATGGATGCTCTGCACATTTATAGACGGTTATAACATTCCCACTTAATTATCAATTACCCAAGTCAGCCTTACACAATCCATGCATGAAACACTCGCTCCATCTCCCCACAGACTTCCCACATCATTTTTCAGACTGGTTTTGACTGCTGCTCACCCGGCTCAGAGCTGTCGCAGTCCTGGGGGTTGCACTTCTGGGTGCTCTCCGGCCAGGGCTCATGGTCACACAGGCTGCTGTCCTCCTCGGCCACCCCCGTCCTGGTGTCGATGCACTTCACCTGGCGCCGCTGGATGCCCCCTCCGCAGGGAGCCGAGCACTGCGGGAGCGGGACCCCGGGGTCAGGCTGGGGGACCCCTCCCCGTGTCCCGCAGAGCCCCCAGTGCCACCCCAGTGCCTCCCCAATGCCATCCCAGTGCAGCCCCAGTGCCACCCCAGTGCTGCCCCAACGCCCAGGAGGGTGTTACTGCAGCAGCACCCGGGCTGGTTGGAGGGCTGGGATCCCCCATCCCCTGCAATTCCCCGTGGAGGGGAGCAGCCCCCGCTCACCTGCCCCCAGGACCCCACCACCCAGGTGGTGCAGGGCTGGGTGTTGCAGGGCCGGGTGCTGTTGGGCCGCAGCGTCTCCTCGCAGCGCCCCGGCTCCGGGCACGTCACCAGCCGCGCCTGCTCCCCGCCGCCACACGGCTCCGAGCACTGCGGGACAAACCGGGGAGCACCGTCAGGGGCTGAGCGCCGCAGCCCCTCTGCCCTGGAGAGAGCTGGGCGTCTTCACCTGGAGAAGAGAAGGCTCCAGGAAGACCTCAGAGCCCCTTCCAGGGCCTAAAGGGGCTCCAGGAGAGCTGGAGAGGGACTTGGAACAAGGGATGGAGGGACAGGACACAGGGAATGGCTTTGCACTGCCAGAGGGCAGGGATAGATGGATATTGGGAAGGAATTCCTCCCTGTGAGGTTGGTTAGGCCCTGGCACAGGGTGCCCAAAGAAGCTGTGGCTGCCCCTGGATCCCTGGAAGTGTCCAAGGCCAGGATGGACAGGGCTTGGAGCACCCTGGGATAGTGGAAGGTGTCCCTGCCCATGGCAGGGGGTGGAATGAGCTGTCCCCCAGCCAGCCCCTACCTCTCTCCAGGAGGACGTGTACCAGTCCAGGCACGGTGCACTCTGGCAGGGCAGCTGTGCCGGGGGCTGGGAGAGCACGGCCTGGCAGTGGAAGGGCCGCAGCAGCCGCTGGTCTCTGGTGTCAATGCAATGAACATCCCGAACCTTCGTGCCCCCGCCGCAGCTCCTGGAGCACTGGGAAAGGACACAGCACCACGCTGGGGAAGGGCAGCGAGGGCCGGTGCAGGGGGAAGCCCTGTGGGAATGGGAGGTGACCCCAGGGACACGCTGTCTTGGGCTGGGTTGAGTTGACACTCAACCTCCTTTCCCCTCTTGCTCTAGGCCAAGCTAGAGCACAGTCTGTGCAGCTCATCTGTCACTACCACCGCCCTGAAACCAGATGGTTTTCAGTTGTAACGAAACAGTTTTTATGCCTTAAAGAACTGATGATCCCTAGGAACAGCGACCACCCAGAGCAAGGAGGGCTGTTCCCCACCACCGAACCTACCGAATTCACCCAACCCAACTGCAAACATCCCCTGGCAGTGCAGAGTCACCAGAACATTGTCCAGAAACTGACAAATCATAGAACCACAGAATGGTTTGGGATGGACCTTAAAGACCATCTTGTTCCAAGCCCCTGCCATGGGATAACACCCACTAGACCAGGTTGTCCAGTCCCACCCAACCTGGCCTTTCTAATCACTTTGTTTAGCTTTTGCAAATTCCTGACTTTTTTACCAGCCCAAGAGCAGGAAAAATGAAAATTCTGTAGGATGAGCAGTTTAAACTCTGTGGCAAGTGCAAACCTTCACGGTCTGCCTCTGTGAGCCATGGGGCAGGAGCCCTCCCCAAGAGCAGGTGTGACCCCACACCTGCCTCGTCCCGTGGGTTTTGGAGACCCTCTCTCCCCGCAGGACCCCTTACCTTGCTCCAGTTGCCCACACGCCAGGCTGAGCAGGGTCTCAGGGAGCACCTCCGGGCGGGGACGGGCCTGTCTGCCACGGCACAGCCACTGTCACTGCCGCTGCTGCAGCGCACGGGCCTCCACACCGCGCCCACGCCGCACGTGGCCGAGCACTGCAACACAGGGATCCTGCTGCTCTCCATCCCGGCACCCCTGACCCCCCAGCTCTGGGTCTGGCCAAGGAGGGAGCCTGCTGACCCTGCAGAAAGGTCCCTGGGGACTCAGCTCCTGCCTCTTCCATGGGCACTGGGAGGGTGCTGGGTAAACTGGGGCTGCAGGATGATGTGGGGAGAAGACCTTTCCCCTCTAAGCAAACCCACATCAGGCAGGTCTCAGCCCAGGGAAGGAGGAGGAACATGCTCCTCCATAGCCCATTCCAGTTGTTTCTGCTCTGGGTGGGACTAATCCTTCCTCTCCCTGCTTAGTGTTTGCTCCCAGGAGGATTCTCATGGCCACGGCTGCCCACAGCTCAGGGGAAAATGGGGCAGCACCCTGGGGTGAGGGGTACCTTTAGCTTTTGGTTACCAGTTGTCTCTTAATTACCACCAATGACCCCAACCACTGACTGCTGCCAAGAGCAATGTCCCAGAGCCAGCCAGGACAGGGACAGGTCTCACATCCGTACTGGCCATGTCACATTTTTGATGGGGCTCACCACGTACCTCACTCCAGTTCCCAACCTCCCAGCTGGGTTTGGCAGTGGCTGCTGCGATGGTCGATGGTGGAAGCAGAGCCTCCTCCTCCTCCAGCCTCTTCTGCCAGAGCGGGGGGGGCAAAGGGGTGGGCTGGGACAACTCATGCCCCCCGTCACTGGAGGCAGATGTCCCTGGGGGTGCCCATGGTGAGGGTTCCTTTGGTGCAGTGATGCTGAGTGGGGTCCCATGGGAGGTCGGCTCGGTGTGGGGCGACGCCGGATCCGGGTGCTGGGACACCCCCTCTGTCCCCCATTCCAGGGGGGACTCTGCTGCGTGGGCAGGTGGGCCGTGAGCTGGGGCTGTAGGTATGGCTGGGGCCAGGGCATCCTGCTGGGTGAGGCCGCTGGAGGTGAGCTGGGTGGCTGGCCTGGGTGTGGCAGGGGACAAGGACACTGGAGGGGCTGTTGTGGCCACCGAGGGGGTTGAGGTGGGGGCTGTGGGGGTGTGGAGCTCTGGCTGGTGCCCTCCCTGCCCCATGGGAGCTCCATCAGCACCCACAGGAGGGGGACTCACAGCAGGGTGGGGCCTGCTAGCACTCCCTGCTACCTCCCAGCCCGGAGCCTGCGGGGTGGGCAAGGAAAGATCTCCCCTCTCCATCCCATGGGATTGCCCGCCTGCCTGCGTGTCCGACATCCCCTCTGGCATTCCTGCCCACCCGTGCTGCTCCGTGGGCTGGGGGGCTGCACCATGAATGTCACTGGTGATGTCCAGACCCATTTCCCTGGAGTCCTCGTGGCCTCTCTCTGCAGACCCGGCCGTGCCGTGTCCCTCTGTGCTCACACGGCCATTGCTGCCGCTGCCCGGTGCTCGCGGCCCATGGGACACATCCACACCGGCACTGCCCCGGCCCGTGGGCACCGAATCAACTGGGTAGGGACCCCAAGGAGCAAGGCCATGGACTGGGGCATCCTGCCCAGGGCTGGTCCTGGTGGGCACAGCTCTGTGGGGTTCATCCCAGGGTGGGTGGCTGTGGCTGTTTGCAGAGTCACGGCTCATGGAGCTCTGGGTGGGCGGGTGGTGCTCAGAGTGGGGCACAAGCACTGTATCCTCCCCCTCCTCACCCAAAAAGCCAGGGGTGGTGTGTCTGGGAGTGGCTGATCCCACATCCTCAGGGACCACGCTCAGGAGGTCATTCATGGCTAAATCCCCAGGCTCTGTCTCTTGCTCATCCACAGGAGCAGAAGCCTTTTCCTCATTGGTGCCCTCACTCTCTCCTCCCAGCTCAGTGGTGAGCAGGGCCTCAGTGGGCAGCTCCTGGGGCCCGTCCATGTCATCAGTGCTCAGCTCTGGCTTTGGCTCCTCGCTTCTGGTCTCCTTCTCCGTGAAGGGGTAGTAAGACAGATCCTCGTGGAAGTTGATAAAGTTGTAATCGTAGTAAAAATCATCAACAAAGACATTTCCCTTCCTGGCTGAGAAGTCCTCCTCGGTGATGACATTGACATCGTTGGACTCTGGGATGTTTGGGATTAAAGGGTTAAATTTAGCAATGTGGTTGCTGGGGATGTAATGGATTTCATTAAATATCTCCCTGCTGGAGGAGCCGCTGCCAGACCAGTCCGCGTTGCCACCGTCCCATTTCTTCTGGCACTGTGGCAAGGAGCAAACCCTTTCTGGGCTGGGTCTCTCCGCAGGGTCACACGCGGCCCCGGTGCTGTTGCTGCAGGAGACAGGGCGTCTCTGGGTCCCATTTCCACAGGTCACAGAGCACTGGGAAGGAAGAGAGAGGGACAGGTCCATGGGGCCGGGCCGGGAGCGGTGTCCGTGCCCTCACTGGTGCTCCCTCCGTGAGGGCTCCATTGTTCCCTGTGCCACAGTGTTTGGGCATGGGGCTCCACGTCACTCTGCCAGCTCCCACCACCCACCTGGGTCCCTGGACAGCTCCTGTGCCAGCCCCACCCGTGGGGTACTGGTCACACTGGTAAGCAGAGCATTACTGCCCAAATTGCCCTCTGGGGCTCCCCCCGTTGGAGACCGTCCCAGAGCAGAGCTGGTGCTGTGGGGACTTTGCTCAGGGTGATCCTTGACCTGCACTCCAGCCAGAAACAGTTTTCCTGGGAGATGGATACTGGGAAGGGCAGGGGTAAGATGATCTAATAGGTCTTTCCTGTGACCTATTGCCATGAATTGCATCTCTTCTTCTAGAAGAGCATTCTTTGAAGCAGGGAATAACAATATGGGTGTTGTCTGAGTAGGGAAAAAGCAAAGGTCAGGAGGGAGCTTTGTTGGGGACACCCTGTCCCCCCATAATGGGCTCTTTGAGATGGGTCAGTACAAAAGAAACTGAGAAGCTGGAAAGGAGAACAGCAGCATTTTCTGCTGCATTTGGGGCTTGGAGCAACCTGGACTTGTGAAAGGTGTCCCTGCCCATGGCAGGGGGGTGGAACGAGATGAGCTTCAAGGTCCCTTCCACCCCAGAGCATTCCAGGATTCTCTGGTAACACCATGTGGACACCACCAGGCATTTCCCGGAGCTGGAATCAAACATTACCACACATCAACACCTGTGAGAGGGCTGCAAGGAGCTGCTCCTCCCCCTGGGATGGCACTGCCAAACCAGGGAAAACAGAGGTCAACTCCCACAAAGCCGAAACTTCCCAGCAAAGGCCTCCAGCTCCATCCAGGAGGTAACTCCAGGTATCGCAGCGCTTGCAGGGGGGAAGGAGGGAGGTTATTTTCCAGGGCTGTGTTATCAGGAAAGCCCTTGGGACACAGATAAGGAATGAGGGCTGCTAGGAGCCTCATGTGGGAACACACCAAGCTTGCAGGAGGGTTCAGCCTTGGCGGGATGTGCTCCTGCCAGGACACAGCCATCCTGTTTGGGAACTAATGAACAACAAACCAGCCTTCTGACTGCATTAACTTCTTTGGAAAGTCCATAAAGCTGGATGTACAGTGCTTCGGGGTCCTTCTAAGGCACTAAGTCCCAGTGTTTAAGCAGTTTTTGGGCCACCCAAGCCTCAGAGAGCCCCCCTGGCGTGGCAGCGCCGGGTGCTCCGGTGCCAGATGGGCACGTCCTGCCTGGGCTCTGCACGGACAAAGCTGCCCCACCCTGCTGCTACTGCTGACAGAAGGACCACGGTTCTGGGTTCCAAGCCTCTCCAATTCCCCTACTTATGCTGGTGGTGGAAATGGAAAAGAAAGAGGGCTCTCCCTTTAAATTAAAGGACAGAAAAATTACAGAATCTCAAAATCCCAACCACATTTCTCTAGGGCTCACAAATCCATTGGTGCCGGCACCACAGAGGACAACTGTGAGGGCTGGGGCTGGCCCTGCCCAGCACTGACCCACCAACAAGCCGTAATTTTCCCGTTAAACCATTGCATCCATCTTTCTCAGCCCTTAATTGTGGCTTTTGTGGGCCCCTAGAAAAATATTTCCAACTTGCTCTCATCTAGCCTTCAAATTCTCTGTTCACATTTGATTCCATTTGTTCCTTAGCAACAAGCTCTGTTCCCAGGCTCTCTCCTTTCTCTTCTGATATTTGTCTTCACTCTGAACACTTTTGGAACGGCTGCTTAAATTAGGAGTTATCATTTTCTGGTTGAAACCCTCAGCCTGTGGTTAAGCTGATTCACAGAAATACAAAAATAAATCAAGGTTACACAGAGTGTCACCATTAATCACCCCATGGAATGGTTTGGGTTGGAAGGGACCTCGAAGATCATCCACTTCCACTCCCAGCCACGGGCAGGGACACCTTCCACTACACCAGGCTGTTCCAAGCCATGTCCAGTTGAAAACCTCATTTCTGCCCTCCTTGTGCCAAGCCCAGAGCACAGCCCTCACCCTGTGTGAGGGAGCTGCAAAGCTCAGAGATAGGGCAGAGTTAAACTGCCCAACGCTCCTTCCTCACTCTGAGACCTCTCCAAGCAATGGAATTCCCATCCATGGGAGCTGCTGAGCCCACACAGACACATCCATGGATTTTCTGTGAGCAGGAGCACACCCATCGCTCTTGGGCAGGCTGAGGTGTCTGGGGACACCTGTCCCCAGCTCCCACCCCTGACACTCCCTCTCACCTCAGACCAGTTCCCTGCAGCCCACTGGGAGGGACAGGGGATCTCTGGGTGACAGGGCGCGGTGGCCTCCGGCTTGGCGAGGTGCTGGCAGTCTGCTGGCTGCAGGGCCCTCTGCTCGTCCAGCCCCACGCTCTGGATGCACAGCACCGTCCTCTTCATCAGCCCTGCCCGGCCGCACGTGGCCGAGCACTTCTGCCACTCACCCACCCACCACCTGCGGAGAGGGAATGGGGAAAGGGGAAAGACACCAGAGGGAAAGGGAAAGGGAAAGGGGAAAGAGAAAAGGGGAAAGATCTCAGCCAGAGCAAGCGGCCACACACCAGGATCCATCCCATTGCCTGTCACATGGGACCATGGGGAAAGGAGGATCCCAAATGTGTCAGTCCAAGGTCTGGGAGCCCGGACAGAGGGTCAGGGATGGGACAGTTCCCGAGCTGTGCCAGGGTTATGTGCACAGAGGCAGAGAGGAGCATCCTGCCAGGATGGGACCTCCTGGCAGGAGGGGCAATGCCCTGCAGCAGTCGGGCAATGCCAGGGATGCTGTCATGGACCAACACGGCCTGGGACCCATCGGCAGGGTGAGGGAGAGGGGAGGAGCAGGGCGGGGTCGCACCTGGCCGGGCAGGGCTCCTCACTGCAGGTGCGCTGCTGGTCATCGGGGCGGGTGAGCGCGTCGCAGAACCGCTCCTCCACCAGGCCCGCCAGCCTCTCCACGCAGTGCACGACCTGCCGCTGCACCCCTGCGGGCAGGACGGACAAAGGGAAAGGGAAGAGGGCACCAACAGGACACAGGCACCCCTGGGGGCACTGACAGGACACCGACACCTGTGAGGGTGCTGACAGCACACAGGCACCAGCTCGGCTTTGGAAACCAAACTGAACCACCCAGCACCCTCCGGCAGCATGTGGCAGGAGGCCCTTGGTGAGCCTGAGCCCCCAGAACAGGGGAAAGGAAATGAAACCACCACTTGAAGCTGTAAGTGCATTTGTGCTGAGGGTGTGGTGCCCTCATGGAGCCCCATGGCACCGGTGCAGCTGGGGCAGGATGGCAGCTGGAGGTGCTGCAGCCACGGAGCTGCACCGTCCTGGCACCACTGCCCAGCGCCACACCCAGCCACCGGAGCCTGTGTGCACTGTGAGTTCTGGGGGCTGTGGGGAGCCAAGGGGCAGCACCCAGCTCTTTGGGCAGCCCTGCCCCAGCACAGCCTAGGGACAAATCACTGGCCAAAGCCTCGTGTCCCCAGTCTGCTCACAGGGGTTTTTAAGGGTGACCTCACCACACCGCCTTTCTCCGGCTTCTGTCCCTGTTTCTGTAACACGTACTTGACCTGTGACATGGAGAGCTGTCACCACGAGCTCAGCTGAGACTGACAGAACCCTGCTGAAGCTGCTGAGCTGGGCTCTGGCTCAAGCACTCGGGAGCTTACGGGGCCCTGGGACTCACCAGAGGCTCAGTGTGAGCTCTCCCAGATCCACATCTCAGCTCACACCATCACTCAGTGCAGGAAGAGGGGCTCAGCCCTCCTCCAGCTGCTCACCCTCACCCGACTCCTGCCTGATTCACTCCTCTATTTCTCTTCTGTTCTGGAAGCCAAGCACTCAAATCATACAAAGGAAAGCTGGTTTTAAACAAAGCCCATGTCCTGGCACTCTGTGCTACCTAGAAAGCATGAGTGTCCTCGAATTCCCCTTTTTTCCAGTGCCAGCTGCTCTCGAGGAAGTGCTTGTTGGTCTCAGGCTCCCCTGGCAGTGCTCCAGAAATGTCCCTCTACACCAGCTGCCCCAAAAGCTGCCCTGGGGACCCTGGGATGCTCAGCCAGTGGTGCAGTGGGGCAGGACGGGGGGAAGCAAATGTCCACACACAGAGAGTGTGGGACCCCAGCGCTCTCTGTAAAACCCTGGATATTCTCCCCGCTAGAGAGGCCCAGCCAGGCAGGAGACCAGCCCTTCCACACTCCCTGATTTCTCTAAAGCTCTTTTGTCTCCCTCCCCTGCCGGGTAACAGGACACCGAGCCGGAGCAAAGCGCTGATAAAGCCCTGGGGTTCCTGGTGAGCGCCACGGGGGCACCGGAGCCGTGACCTCAGCAGATGTCCCTTTTTTCTTCCCCTAAGACCTCGTGAAACCCAAGACCCAGGAATTTCTAAGGCTCCCCAGGGATGCTCCACTGCTGGGAGCGGGTGTCCTGCAGGGCCACACTCACCTGTCCCACAGGTGGCCGTGCAGGTGGTCCAGGAGCCAAAGCGCCAGAGGAACTCGGGCTGCTCGATCTCGTTCTCGCTGTCAGCCGGGCGCTGGATTGTGTACTGGTACCTCACTCCGGGGTTGGTCTCCTGGAACAGCAGCTGGGGGACACAGGGGACAGTCAGGGGGTGGCCGGGCAGGGCAGTGGGGGATGGCACTGCCCCAGGGGCATCTCAGGAGAGAAGGACCTGCCCAGCAGGGCCAGAAGGACGTGACCCTGTGCCCAGCTCCACACCAGGGCTGGATGGGACTTGGAGTAAGACGGTCTGTGGAAGGTGTTCCTGCCCATGGGTGGAATTTCCTAAATTGTTTCCCACTCCAAACGGGCTCCCGCTGCTGCTGTGGTTGACACAAGTCCTGCTCAAAGCGCCTCCCGCACCCGCGCTCGCGAGGGCTGGGAGTTCATCCCTGTTTTTCTTAGCCTAAGCACTCCCTTTATTGCCAAAGCTTTGTTGTTCTTGGAGCTTTGGCGGGAGCCAGGGCATCTTTCCAAAACCTCTCCGTGAGTATTGAAACATTCTTGTCCGAAGGTTTTAATTAGGTTATGAATCCCAGAAAGTGATTTGTGGGTGCCAAGCACACCAGCGTTCCCATTAACAGCAGCCCTTGGCGGCAGCGGGCCCAGGATCCTGCTCAGATCCCACTCTGAGCTGCTGCTGAAGGAAAGGCAGAAGGAGATTTTGGCTGCTCGGGGTGGCTGAGCTCTGGGTGAGCCCGTGCAAAGAGGTGGATGCTCCGGGGAGTGTGTTGGGCTGGGCCTTGACCGCCGGGGCAGGGGGATCCTGGGAGTCCACGGGATGCAACTCCATGGCCATCACCACCTCTGCACCACACCTGGCACCACGAGGGATTTCAGCCTGGTGCCAGCTGTGCCATCATCTGTGGGATGATTCCCCCTGGTTTCTCCAGAGGAAGGCTTGGCCTCAGTCACAAGGATATTGACTCCCAACAGCTTTGCATGAACTGGCAGCTCCCTCACTCCTGACTGCCCAGCCCAGCCAGAAGCACTGGGGGCTCTTTCCCTGCTCTTGATAAGATATGGGAAAGGCCTCAGGAAATGGCTCTTTCTCTTCTCTCCCTCTCCTGTGTAAATATTTTGTGGAATGCTGCAAAGGGGATGAGGCTCAGCTGGAAGTGGTGTGGGCTGGAAACACTCCCCGGGCCGGCAGCGCGTGCTTGGCTTTTCCAGCGTTGGCTCCTGGAGAAACACACCCCGAGGAGGTGCAGAGCCCATCCCCTGGATGCAGGGAGGGGCTGTGAGGGACCATGGCAGTTCAGCCCCACAAGGAAGGCAGGATCCATCGTACCTGGATCCACACGGGCTCCACGGTGGGCCCTGGGGAGGTGAGGTTCTCCCAGTTCCCCGTCCTCTTGTAGGTGAAGGTGGTCCCTGCCACCCTGTAGTCCCCGTTCCACTGGATGGTCCAGCCGCCATTCAGGAAATACTTCTCTGGGTCCTCGCTCCGCAGCGCCAGGAAATTCCCGGCTTCTGCCACTTCTTCAATCCGGATCTCCCGGGCTCCCACGGGGATAATCCCAATGTCAACATACCCTGAGAATGGAACCAAGCGTTGGTCTTTGTGGAGTCAGAGGTGTCTGAGATGGTATTTGTCCTTGGGTGGGTGCTGTGTCCCCTTGGGAGCCAGCATTGTGCCAATCCTTACACCTCTGTAAGGCACCAGTGGGCAACAAACCCTACCTTGCCCTGAGCCCACCTGAGTTCCCTGCTGTCTTATCCCCAAAAAATCGACAAGTTGGAATTAAACCCCCCCTCCAAAGGAGCAGCAGCAGCAGCAGCCCAGCTGTGCTGGACCAGGCACGCGGTGTTCTGGGGACAGCAGGAGGTGCCCTTACCCAGCCCCTCGCTGTCCTCGAAGGTCTTGTGGACGGTGTGGCAGGTGGAGCCGTCCCCGTGGCAGACCCCACACCGATCCTCCACCGCGTGCGAGTCGATCTCATAGTCACAGCCCACGTTCTGCAAGGGAGCCCCGTCAGCCCCACACCAGCATCTCCCACATCATTCATAGCACCAACTGCACCATCTCCAAAGGATGCACAGAATCGTGGGATGGTTTGGGTTGGAAGGGACATTAAAGACAATCCAGTTCCAGCCCCCCTGCCATGCGCAGGAGCACCTTCCCCTAGACCAGGTTGCTCCGAGCCCCGTCCAGCCTGGCCTGGGTGCTCTGTCTCCTTGAGGCCAGCACAGAGGCTGACACAGCCCGTACCACACACCCCACAGGAATCAGGAACACCTCCTGAATGGGGAATGGCAAAAGGAGTGAGCTCAGCACGGGAGGGAAGGGACGCTGAGCACCCAGGGGTGGGTCCTGCCCCCACCCGTGCTTTCCCAGGCCCGGGGTGTCCCTGTCTCCCCCCGAGGCCCCACCTTGCAGATGCCATTGATGCAGACGTCGCGGCTGGCGTCGCTGTCGTAGCAGGGCGTCCCGTCCACCACCGCGTCCCGCAGCTTCTCCGCAAAGTACTCGTGCTCGGGCCGGCAGTGCAGCTCGCAGGGGTTAACTGGGGAACAGGCACAGACTCAACCCCAGCACCCGGGGCCATCTCCGAAAACACAAATCAACCCTGCAAGCCCAGCCACAACGTAAAATACAAAATACAGCATGAACAGGCTGCAAGGCAACGCTGGGACACAAACAGCCAACTCCAGCCGTTAGCGGGACTGTGTCCAAGCATTTCCAGGTTTGAGGTCTCTGCCCTCCACTCACTGTTGTTGGGCACCGGTGTCCACTTGTAGAGCTTCCCTTTGTAGAGCATGGGGTTGAACTGGCTGCACTGGACCTGGCGGAAGGAGGGCTTATCCGGGGGACAGCGCCTCACGTTGCAGATCCGGAACCGCTTCCGCTCCCCCAGGCAGTACCGGCCCCCGTACTTCGGCCTGTCCATGGCAGGGAAAAACAGGAGTCACAGAAGGGTTTGGAGTGAAAGAGACTTTAGAATCAGAGAATCCCAGAATGGTTTGGGTTGGAAGAGACCTTAAAGTCAATCCTGTTCCACCCCCTGCCATGGGCAGGTACACCTTCCATAGACCAGGTTGCTCCAAGCCCCACCCAGCCTGGTGCCCATCCTGCAGCTGCTCTGGAGGAGCTGCTCTCCAATCCCACCCAGGATGTGCTCCTGACTCTGCTCCTCTACTGCCCCAGGGAATGGCAAAGCTAACACTGGACTTTTTAAAGTAAGAGAGACTTGAGAAGCATCAACAATTTTTTCTCAGATGCCAGCAGACCCTCACAACATGGCCACCATCTCCCGCCATGCTGCCTTTTCCTTCGGTCACACCACTCTCCGTGGCCCACGTCCCAGCGACCTCATGAAAATTCCTTCTCCTGGGCACACTTTGCTGAAGAGAATGAAGCTAATGATTATTTTAGGGCTGTGTTTACATGCCCTGCCCTGAGGGAATGGCTGTGGAAGGGGGGGATGCCCAGCACACATTTTCTCACTTCATCCCAAGGGCAAAGCTGAAGATTTACCTCCAGTGGCCAAAGCAAACAACTGCCCGGGAAATTCACAGTGTTTGCTCTCCTGCCCGTCCACAGCTGTGTTTGGAACACTCCATAAACTACCGCGGCACCTCTGCCAGAGAGTTTATGTCAAACACAAATCCAGGTCTTGATCCGGGACTGAGATGACACAGCACTTCCCTCAAGAGCCCAACAGCACGCGCCAAACTCACCCGAGGAAGAGGATGGACACAACCCACGTCTGGGCACATCAGGAGCTCACTCCTGGGACTGCCAGAGCTCCCCATGCCATGGAAAAATGATTCCCCTGGAACACCACTACAAAGCCCTTTTCCTCCCCATCCCAGGGCGCTCTGACACCAGGGTGAGCCGGGGGTTTTGGCTGAATCCAGTGCAACAGTGATTTGGTGACCAAGGGGACATCTGGGGAGCACATGGGTCAGCCCAGAAATCCCAGGATGGAGATGGCAGCTCCTCCAGCAGTGCCTGGACACTTCCAGGCGGGAGCCAGCGCTGGCTCATGGAATGCAGCAGGGTGATAAACTGCAGGAGGATTTTTCAAAACAACTCTGAATCAGGCTCTAAGAATGCCTGGTTTGCTGTTCTGTCACTAAAGGACACTGGATATGTTTTACATCTCCGAGTGTGGAGTCTCTGCCCTTTGTTTGAGTCACACTGCAATGCTCCCAGGGCAGGGGATGGAATAAGGTCCCTTCCAACCCAAACCATCCCAGGGTTCTGTGACTCCTGATGGGTGTCCTGGGGGTCTGGGCAGCTCCAGGGTCAGGGCTGGCTTACGTGGGGTGGCTGCAGTGCCTCTCAGCACTCTGCACTCCTGCACCACAGCTGCGGGAACAGGAGGCCCAGGAGCTCCAGGAGCTCCAGCCGCCGTCGATGGCCTCGGGCCGGTATCCCACGGGAACACACTCGCCATTGAAGCACCACTGCGGGGGGACAGGCAGCAAGAGGAGAACACAAGGTTAAGGATGGGGAGCACTGAGCTCCAGCACACGGATTGTCCTGTGGAAACCAATGCTTCGCTTGCATGGGGGTGCCTAGGGTCAACTGGGCTCTGCCAGAGCCTGGAGCTCCTCAAGCAATGGGAAACTCAGAGATATCGGGCTGTTTGAGGATCTGAGGGAGGCAACACACCCAAACCTCCACAGAGACCCCTCAGCAAGGGGATTCACAGCCCAGTATCAGCCCAGAGGGAAGAGCCAGAGGGGCTCAGAGGTGCCTCCCCAGCAGTGGGGAAGGTCCCAGGGATGGACATCCACCATGGCAGCAGAAGGAGAGCCTTGTGCTCTCCTGCCATGGTCATTAACGGTGGGTTTCACCTCCCCAGGTGATTCAAGCAATCCCAAGTGAGTCACCTTCCCAAGACTTTTATGCTTCCCTGAGGGCAGTGCCTGCTGGGAGCAGTGGGTGTTTGGGCAGAGCAACGGCAGTGGGATGAGCCCATCCCTGCACTGGACCCTGCACAGCTCCTGTGTGTGCAGGACCAGGGGTCCCCGAGGCCATGGAGGGGTCTCCCTCCCGTTACCTTGCTGTCCCCGCACGCCGTGCCGTCCACAGCCGCGTCCAGCTTGGAATGACACGTGTTCCCCACCGTGCACCACAGCGTGTTGCAGACGCTCTGTGGGAAGCAGAGGGACACGGTTCCTGCTGTGGATCCCGGCACAGATCCGTCCCTCTGGCAGGGAGAGCACAGCCCCAGCAAAGCCCCAGCCCAGAGCCCCCCAGAGCCCATTGCCCCCCAGGGACCCCACTCACGTCCATGTCATCGCAGAAGGTGGAGTAGGGGCCGTACTGCAGCCGGCACTGGTGGCCCACGTCGTACAGGACGCCCGGGGGCACCAGGGGAAAGTCCAGCACCTCCTGGGCCGGGGGATCATCCAGGCACAGCCCCCAGCCCCGGCTGGAAGAGAGAGGTCACAGATGCCAGCGGGGAACAGCAGCTGATGAATGTCCCAGGATGAGGAACAATCAGCATTTCCCACTGACACGACCCTGGCTTGGCAATCCCTGGAGCTGCTCCAGTGTGGATGGGCACCTCCTGGTACCTTTTTGGGGTGGGAGTCCCACAGAGGGATGCCCCCATGTCCTCCAGGGATGGCAGGAGACAGGGAAGGTGAAGGGGCAAAGAGAGAAGGGGCAACAACCATAAATGTCCCAGTGGACCCACAACCCCCAAAAATGTCCCTGCAGACCCTGCTAACAGGAATAATGGAGATTATCAGCAGCCAAACGTGCTCATCCCCATACTGCCACCACAGAAGTGCTCAAACCAGGCTGGACAGGATTTCTTTGGAGCAGAGGTGGGAGTGGAGCGGCCGAGGTGGGCGGTGCTGCCTGCTGCTCCAACTGCTTTTGCTCCGATACTTCCCAAACACACATGGAATTGTCACCAGTTCAGCCCTCAGCACTGATTTAAACAAACTTGTTTCCAGCAAGGCCAAGCCTCTGGCAAGGCTGTCGTGGCAGATCAGATTACTTGGGTTTGTTGTGATTGGGAACAGCTCTGAATTAACTTGAAATGAGATTCCTTTTTAACCCAAACCAGCAGCACAGAAACAAGGGCTGGAAGCAGGAGATCTCCTGCTTTGGGGTACTGGCAGTGCCAGGGGTGATGCCCAGCAGAACCAGCACCTCCTCCTCCCTTTCCCATCCCACGCACAGAGTTCCACACCGGACACCTGCAAACAGCTCCCTTGGCTGGAGACAGCCCCTTAAACTCCATGTATATCCTTACTGCAATATACTTATATTTCCCTATGGGAAGAACCAGGAAATGGGTTGCTTTCAGCAGCTCAGGGGCTTGAAGGTCTCAGTTTTCAAACTCACAACAGCAGGAACATCCTGCTGCTCCCAGCCCAGTGGGAAGGGAAGGATCGCTCTGGGTGATGTGGGACTGAACCGGGAGGGATGGAGCACGGACTGGGCAGCTGGACACAGGGTCCTGGTGCAGCTTGTGTCAGGCACACAGAGGGGTCACTGCATGGCACCTCCACACATATTTCCAGAGAATCACAGAATCCTGGAATGGTTTGGGTTGGAAGGAGCCTTAAAGCTCATCCCATTCTTTACAATTGGAGTGTTTTCTTTAAAAATGGAAGGAATGGTATCCTTACCGGAAAAAGTCCAGGCTCAAAGCACTTCATCCTGGATGAGCCCCAGGTGTGACACTCGTGCTGCTCTGGACTCTCCACCCTCTGCCTGTTTGTGTCCCAGCACAGGGGCTCCACAGGTCCCCCCCAAACTGTCCTGAGCCTCCTGTTCCTCCAACCTGCTTGGGGCACTCCCTGCACTGCCCCAGCTCACAGAGGGGTCTCTGTCCAGCCTGGGGGTGACTGGGAGCTGCCTCAGCTTTCCAGCTTTTCCATAATCTATTTCTTTGTTAAATATTTTACAGTCATTCTCCTGGTCTGTTCAATTGGCCAAAACACATCTCCAAGCAGGGAAAAATTGGCCCGAGTTTCCCTCTGGCTTTCAGGGATCTGCAGTAAATCCCAGTCCACAGGGAAAGACACAGGGGCCTGCACCGCTCTGCCTGTTTCAGCCCATTCCTTAATGAGCTGGAGGATGGAGTGGATGGAACGATGATTAAATCTCCATCTGTGAGCAGGCTGAGAGGATCTGCAGATAGATTTGAGAGCAGGATTAAAATTCCAAAAGCTCCCAGAGAACTGGAGGAAGGGTCCAAAAAAAGCCAGGACAGAATTCAACAAAAACAAAGGCAAGGCTTGGAGCTTGGGAAGAATCAGCTGCACAACCATGGAGCTGGTGGAGCTGGCAGAGGAGTGGCACGGGCAGGGGAAGGGCAGCAGGTCCCAGGCCCTGGGAAGAGGAGGATGATGAAAGAAGAGCTTTAGCACTGGAAAGAGGCTGAAAATATGGTTGTCTGATGTAGAGCAAAGACTGAAGGGTCCCCCCACTGCAGGAGCATCACCAGCCACCCTGTGCCAGCATCCTACACTGGACTGAGTGAGGGGACACCTTCCCTGGGGACACCGCTGCCACAGCAGGGATGGGACCTCTCCCAGTGCCCCCTCATGTCCAGGCAGACCCTGACCCTGCAGCTCCAGCTGCAGCCAGTGCTGACCATCAGCGCCGGGGCCATGCTGCCGCCGGGAATCGCTTTCAGATGCTCAAACATTCGGCAGTGCTTGTAAAATAATAATAATAATCTTGTGTAAAATAATCATCATCATCATCTGAGAGTGTGGTTTTTCCAAACGTGAGGTCTGTTCCAAGCACATCCAGCAACCCCAGGTCACAGCAGGGTCCTGTTTCCTGGCTCCCTCCTTCCCGTTCTCCTGCCAACATCCCATTATAACACGCTCATGTCTGCGCTGGCCCCGGCCTCTCCCTGGCCCGGGGGTGTCTCAGCCGGTGACAGACGCCTGCCGGGCCCTGTGCCGCTCCCAAGGAAGAGCTGCTCCTTCTGGGGGAGCAAAGAGACCAAAACCCCACCAGAGGAGCTTCCAGCTGCTCTGTCTCCCCCGTCACAGCTCGCAGCAGCCCAGGGTCATCACAAGCAGGAAATTCTTCATCCCAAAGTGAAGGTTAAAAGCAGAGGGCCAAGAGCACTGCGGATGCGGGAAAGCTCCATTCCTCTGGAAGCCATAAATCAGCAGCAACTCCCCCTGCACGGGGCCAAGCCCACATGTCCCAGGCTGGGATTTGGGAGCGGGAGCTTGGCCCTGGCAGCCTCCAGGCCACGGAACGCCAGCCTCTGGCCCAGCTCTCCCCTTGCTGCTCCTCACTGTTTTCAAACCTTCCCGTAGCAAGGGAGGAGAATGTTCCTCCAGTGCAAGCCACTGGCTGACAAACCAAACTCTGGGCTGTGTTCCTTGGAACTTCCTAACAACAGGCTGAAAAATCAGCCACGGGTGCTAAAAATAAACAAAGGCAGGGAAGAATTTGGCTGGGTCTGGTTTGTCCATGTCAGGCAGAGAGAATCGAAGAGATTCTGCAGAACCTGCAGAGACCATTAGGGAAAACACTCCAGTTTTATCTGTGCAACCACGGCCCCTGTGCCTCCCCCAAACACTCCTGACCCCCCCTTCACACCACAGAGTGAGGAAACCCAGGGAGGATTCATGGAATCGTGGAACGGTCTGGTGGGAAGGGACCTTAAGTCTCATCTCATTCCTCCCCCCGCCATGGGAAGGGACACCTTCCCCCACCCCAGGCTGCTCCAAGCCCTGTCCAACCTGGCCTTGAACACTTCCAGAGATGGGGCAGCCACAGCTGCTCTGGGCAAGAGACCCCCAACACTCTCAGAGAGATGATCTTAGAGTTAAGAGCATCCCCCCGTGCCCTGGGCCCCGACCCCCCAGGCCCCGCAGTGAGGAAGAAGAGGAGGAAGCACTCACTCGAGGAAGCGTGTGATGTACTCGCGGCTGCAGCGGGACCAGGTGAGTGGAGACGTGTCATACAGGAGCTGTGGAGACATGATGAAAGGTCTTTTCCCAACTGGCTCACAGTCATTGCTGCTTCCATCATGCTGAATCCCAAAACTGTGTAAGAGCACAGCCCACGGAGGGGAGGTGAGCCACAACCACCACAGGCACCACAACCACCGCTCCCGGCACAGCGCGACACCGGGCACGGCCCCGGCCCCGCTCCCGGCACAGGAGCAGGCATCTGCCCTGGGGGACGTGCTAGTGACAGCCCTGAACTTTGTCCTGTGCTTTTATTTCAGCTTTCCCACTGAAAACTCAGGAATACTCAACAAGATCATACTGGTGGGTGTTTTCCCACGCACAGATGTCTATTGGGAACTGCAATGTTCAAGTGACCTTGTCAAAATTTAACTGAAACTGGGGCAACCAAAATTCTCTCACTGATACTACAGACAGATCCTACTTTAAAATTTCTCAGTGGGCAACCCCTGCTCCAAAACCTTCCCAAACCACCACAGGACAATACACAAGTGCAATTTCTCCAGGCTGCCTTGGATTACGTGGCTCTCATTATACCTGGGACAACCCAAAACTTAACTCTGGAATAAAGTCCCCAGGGAGTAAGGGAGGGTTTTCACCAGTGAGGAACCACTTGGGAACCATCTCCCAGCTTCCCCCTGTGCCTTCTCCAGCCCCACAGTGCATGCAGAGGAAGAGGAGGAGGAGGAGGAGGAAGAGGGTTACCTGTGTCCGAGCTCGTGGGCCACGGTGAAGGCGAGGGGCAGCCCCGTGTCCTCGTTGATGTTGCAGCTCCGGTGGGGTTGGCACATCCCGGCCACGTGGGACAGCCCCAGGGTCTCACAGGGCCTGTTCATGGCAGCACAGATGTCCTTCCTTGGCCGAGGGGACGAGGACACACAGACAGACAGAAAGACACAGAGCAGAGAGCGTTGGAAGGCGGCAGGACCCGGCACACGGACAGCGGCCAAACAGGAGTGAGAACGGAGACATCCAACATCCTTCCACAGGGGAAACATTTATGACCTTTCCTTTCCCCTTTCCTCTCCCAGTATCCCCAGCTCATTATTAAGCCTGATTAATGGGAGCTGCTGGCCAGCCTGGCTACGTTTATTCCATCGTATAAATAAAGCTGATGCTGGGGATAATCAAGCAATGCTGTGGGGAAGCACATCCCAGAGGTGCTGTGGTTTTCCAGGGCAGCTCCAGCCACCCAGGAAGAACAGCTCCATTGAAGTACAAGGCCTGAAATGCCTAATTTCTGCTACAAAGCAACTTCCCAGAGAAGATAAAGCTGTTGCGGGTTGTGAATCATCACCCAAACCACCACAACAGCCAACTCACGGCAGCCTGAAAGCCTCAAACCAGGCTTTGACTGCAAGGTACACAAACTTGGCCAGAGGCAGGAAATCCTGCCAGCTCTGTGGGAGGCCAGGGGCTTCCCAGAGGCTCCTCTGCCAAGCCCAGCCTCCAAGGGAAAAAGCAGAATTAATCCCTGTGTACAACTCCTGGGAGGATCCAGCCGTTCTGGGGCTTGGCAACAGGGCCATGGTGAAAACCTGGTTTGGAAACCTCAACTGGGAGCTCTGTCCAGGTTTAAACCTGAGATTTGAGACCAGTTCATAGAATCACAGACTCATGGAATGGTTTGGGTTGGAAGGAATCCTAAAGATCATCTAATTCCAACCCCCTGCCATGGGCAGAGACACTTTCCACGGCAGTTCCAGCCATCAGGACCCAAATATCTCCAGATTTCACATTACAGATCTTATATGCAGGTGTCCAGGCAGGGAGAGTGAGATTTCCACAGCTCCCACGGAGATGTTCCCCTGCCTGCCCTCACCTGCAGCCAGGTGAGTTTTTAGCTGCCAGAGCAGCTCCTGCAGCACCAAACCAGCACTTGGGCTCCTCACCTGGTGAGCAGGACGGCGACGTCGTGGTGCAGGGGATGGGAGTCTCCCTTCACATTGATGCTCTTCTGCCACTTGCAGAAGCTTTTCAAGGTGTTGTCTGCATGGTGGGAGATCTTCAGGTCCTCCTGCCAACATAAGGGGAAATCTGCCGGAGCTGTTTGGGTTTTGGGATGGGGAGGGGAGAGGTCTGATCCCAGATACATGAGAGTGAAATCAGGAGTGACTGCCATCCAGATGGAATAGCTCCATGTTTATAGCTTGTAGGCTGGGTGGGAAGACAGCCCTTTTCCTGCTTTCTTTTCATCTGTGATTCAACCAAAATATTAAATCATCCAGTAACAGGGGTTAAGAACCACTGCAGGAAAATCCCCTGTGCTGGCTGAGGGTGAAGGACGCAGCTGTGGAGCCCCTGAGTGGCCTCAGGCCCCCCAGAGCCACCACAGCAGCTGGGACACAACCATGCAGTGACCCAGAGCCCTCTGCCACCTCATTGATGCTGTGTTATCATAAACCACCCCAAAAACCAGACTCTGCAGCTCCTCTGCCCACACTGCCCCTGGCTCTCCCAGCCAAGACAAGGAGGCAAACGTGGTCACCTGGATTTCTCTCACACACACTCGGCCAGGCCACGAGGACAGCCCAGGAGGGAGCCTGGTTTTCCAGACCAGCTCCCAGCCCATCCCAGCCTGGCTGCCAGGGCTCAGTCCCCGTTTTGCCCTCACCTCCTCGTGCTCCAGCAGGATGAGCCGCACTATGGCGATGTTGATGGGGTTCCCGATGCTGGCGTGGTGGAACAGCCCTGCCACCTGCAGTGGGACAGCCATGGGAACAGAGCTGAGAGCACAGAGCAGCCCGGGACACTGCTGCTGGCACCTCCAGCTGCAGGAACAGCAGCTCCAGGGGAAGCTGCTGCAGGCTGTTGACAACATCTCGGGAATTCCCCACACGGGAGACAAGAACAGACATGGGCCTGGAGTGAGGCCTGCCATGAAATCCATTTACACTTGATATGATCTGTGTAGACACTGGAGCTCAGCCAGAAATGCCTGGGGAACCCCTCTGCTCTCACTCCTAATGGATGTATTTAACATCTCAAAGGAATTCGGTGCTCTCCGGGTGCCTTCACCACCCCCCAGAAATCCAGGGGTGTTACCTGAGGTCCTCTGCCCAATCCCACCCTTTCCTGGCATCAACTGAAGTTTTCCTCTGGAATGCAGAGGTGCTACCCTGGCAGCAGCAGAGGGACAGACTGAGCCACCTCCCCCAGACTTATTTGCTTGTTTTATGGTGCTAGCAAAGCCCTCCAGATTCCCAGTGGAGAATCACACCTGGCTCTCCTTCCCTCAGTTGTCCTCTCTGGCACCTCCCTGGGAGGCCACGTCCCCTGTCCCCAGGAGGGAAGGACAAGGGAACAGCCCTCAAGCCCCACAGGAAGGTGAAAAGGCCTTGGCTGAGCTGTTCCTGCCTGCAGGGAGGTTTTGGCCTCGGGTTTGCTGCCACCTGCCCAGCCCCCACGGGGTCAGGGCACTGGGCACAGCAGCAACGCCGAGGGCAGGGTGGGAACAACCTGCTGGTGGGGGTTTGCCAAGGTTCCACCAGGGATCACTCCTGCCAAGCCCTGGGGTCTCTGATGCAGGGAGACTGCGGCTGTCCCATTCCTTGAACGGGATGGGGCAGGGGATGGACGGGGCTTGGAGCCACCAGGTCTGTGGAAGGTGACCCTGCCCGTACCAGGGGGTGCACCTGGATGAGCTCTGAGTCTCTCCCCACCCGAAGCACTCCACGGTTCCATGGTTCCACGGTTCCCTGTGCCCCAGCCCCGCAGGGCCCAGCACTCACCATGTTCATGACGGTCAGCACATACTTCTCGATGTTGTCACTGCCGTGGAACTCCACCATCTTGGTGTCTGCCACCACCAGCGTTTCCACCCACTTCTCCCTGCTGATGGAGCGCTGCCTGATCCTTCTCCTCTTGTGCTGCTTCTGCTCCCACCTTTCCCTGCGCCTCTCAGACCGCTCCAGGCTTTCCTGAGATTCTGAGGGATTTAAGAGGAAAAAAGGACTTTTTTCCTTGATAAAATGCCTGCAACTTTGATGAAATATCTTCTTTTTTAAGTCACGGGAATCACCTTTGATGTGGAGAAGGCTCCACACTTAGACCCATAACTCAATAACTTGTGTGCATTTTGCTGTGCTCTGTTCCAAAGGACTCTGAGCTCAGTCTGCTGCACATGAGCATGACACAAAAAAAAATAAACAAAGCATTTGAAGTAATTTCTTTGACCAGAACAGGGCTTGCAATATTCCACAAGGAATGAGGAGCCTCCCAGAGCAGTGTTAGTGTTTGTACTGACACAGGAATTTATACACAACCCTGCAGAGATGCTTGAGAAACAACCTGAGAAAAATCCTGGTGGCTCAACATTTTGGACCATCCCAAATCCGTATTTTCAGGAAGGGACAGTTCCCATCACAATAAACTCTGTGCCCCCAAAGCCGGACTGGTGACTGGAGCCAAATCCCACAAGCACCAGAGTCCTGGGCAAGCAGAGACACTGCAGGCCAGCACAGAGATTCCCTCAGGCACACGGAGACCGGACTCTGCGCCTTCCCAAGGGGAAACAATGGGAATGTTCACTGGGCTGAGCGGAGTCCGGAGGCGGAGGAGAGCTCGGCCGCTCCTCACGCACGCCAGCAACTGGGAATTCTCCAGCGGGGACTTTTCCTGTGACGCGGCTCCAAGAGCAAGGTCAGGGTCAGCCCCAAGCTGGGTGAAGGCTTTACAAACCTCATCCCACACAGTGGGAATCGCTTTCATGGCCGGTTTCGGAGGGCTCAGCCTCACTTCCCTAACAATGGACTCCTACATTTTCTGGGCTGTACTGAACGTTAGCTGTGAAAGGGCGTTTTATCCCCCAGCCTGAAAAATCCCAACTATCTGGACCACTTGATGAATTGCTAATACCACTGTGACAGTTTAATCACAGCAGCTTCCTTGGAGCTCGTTCCCATTGTGTCCTTGGCTGCTGAGCTCCCAGCCAGGACGTGAGGCTGCTGCAGAGCAGGGGGTACCCAGGAGGCTCCTGTGGCATTTCCCTCTGGGATGATCCCTGTCAAACACTCGCCCAGCTGTGCACACAGGCGGCCCCGTGTATTGACAGGAGCAAAACAACACCAGCAGCATCTGCCTGTTGTGGGGCAAAGCAAACCAGCAGCACAGCAGAGCTCAGTGAGAGGATGGCAGTCACTAAAATCCCATGGAGTTTGGGATTCCTTTGGGATTCCTCTCCAGGGAATGCGCAGCACATCCACCCCACTAGCTCTGATTTCAGAGGAGATCCACATGAGTTACACACTGGCCATGGTACACCCAGAGAAAATAATTTTCAAGAACAGACTTCAAAGTCCAGAATGGACTTGAGTCAAGAACAGACTTCAAAGCCTAGAAGAAGCCATTAAGATTATTACCACAGATTAAATAATTAATTTAGATTATCAGAAGAATGCCTGAAGATAACCCTATCATAGAAACAAACTCCAATTTGTGAAAGCAGGAAATGTGCAGCACATAATGCACTGCAGCTTCATCAGGGAGAAAAGCGCCCATGAGCTTTTGGGAATGCACTGAATTCCTCAGTACTTGAAATCTTGGGTTTAGGAGTTTATCCAACCCATCTGCTTGGGACAGGGAAGGACCCACACGCACTCTGCCCACCCCCAGAACTCCTAGGACAGCGACCGAGTTCCACTCCCAAAGTCCAATGCCCTGGCAGGTCAAAAAGCAAAGTTTTCATGGAAATGAAAGCAAATGCTCTGTCTCCACATCATCCCCTGCCTGCAGCAGGGCTGGGAGCAGAAGACGAGAGCAAGAGGCCTGAGGTCCAGCACCCACTGAGTCACTGGTGTCACAAACTTTGCCAGAAGGCCAGAGGAAGGGACAGTACCTCGCACGCCGCAGGACTCCCGTGGAGCCGGGGGTCTCCTGCCCTGCTCGGCCCTGTCCTTGGGCACCTGGCGCTTGTAGATCCTGTGGGGCTGTGCTGCTCCCTCCTCCCGAGGGCTGCTGGACACGGGCTCGATGAAATAGTCCTCGTTCATGAGCCGAAATACACCTTTCTGGCAGAGAGACACAAAGTGGCACTGTGAGGCCACCTGCACCCTGGCTCACCCTGAGGAACCTGGGACTGGGAGTGATCCCTGGGACCCCTTCCACTATCCCAGGTTGCTCCAAGCCCCATCCAACCTGGCCTTGGACACTTCAGGGATCCAGGGGCAGCCACGGCTTCTCTGGGCACCCTGTTCCAGGGCCTCCCCACCCTCACAGGGGAAGGTTCTTCCCAATATCCCATCTATCCCTGCCCTCTGGCAGTGGGAAGGCCATGGAGGATCTGATGGAGTTGTCCTCCCTCCAAAGTGAGAGACACCAGCATGAGCACTGCATCACCAGTTTTTTGGGGCCATTTCTGCAAACCCACAGGAGGTTTTAAGCCCTTTCCCCCAAACTGCCACTCTTCCAGGTCACTTTTGCCTTGGGAAACATCTACAGTGGAGTAAGGCAGTGGAAAGTTCAGGAAACAGTGAGCAGCTTCACTACCCAGGGGCTGTGCTATCAGTAACACCTCCAGCTCTGAGCCCCTTGTTTCCAGATGTACTCTTCACAATCCCACATTTATGGACTAGAAGGCAGAGAATCGCTCTCTTTAGGAATTTGGACACCAACAAGTAAACTTAGCCCCAGAGAGTTCCCAAACCACTGGAATCCATGGGAAATTTACAGTCAGCTCATCAATGGCTGCACCAGACCTACAGATGAGATGTTGACTCTGCTGCTGCTGGGAATTTTGGTATCACTTTTGGCAGAAAAAGGGTTTCACCCAGCTCCTGTTATTCCCTTGTGGATTAGGGCTCCGTGTGGATTGGGGCTGTACTCACCAGGCCATCGCAGGTGCTGAGGGCAGCCAGCCCCCCCTGCAGCGCCCGGCTCCGGACCTCCCCGATCATATGGCAGGAGTTGTAGGAGTGAGGCTGGATCTTGGCGCCGGCGATGCCCCCGAAACGCCTCTCGCTGACAAACCCCGGAGCCAGGAGGTGCCTGTTCAGGCTCAGGTTGAATTTCAGGGGTTGCCCTTTGTATTGCAGCTCATAGAAGGCAGGAAGCTTGCTCCTGGAGGCAGGAGACCTCCGGTGAAGGGCCCGGTGGGACAAGTCATACGACAGGAAGGATCCGCTCTCGTCGACCTTGATGGGATGGACGATGTCGCTGCTGGAGAGCGGTGGGGGCGGCTCTGGAAGAGCGGGTGCAGTGGTTACCTGCAGGGTTCCTCACCTTTCCCCTCCCACCCCTTCCCCCCGCTGGATGCCGAACTCCCGTGGCGGTGGCGACAGGCACTCAGACACCAGCTGGATCTGGTAACTGGTGACCATTGGGATGGCACGGAGCAGGGACAGCAGGGACTCTGCCTGCCCCTCCTACCCTCGGGCGGTCAAGGCTGGGGTTTGCCGTGGGACAGGGTTAAGGTCCGGGGTAGGGGGCGGGNNNNGGGGGTGGGGGGCGGGTGGGCGGGGGGGGGGTCAGGCAACCCCGGAGCTCGCCTCTGCCCTGGCTGGCCCCGGTTACCACGCACACGCTCCCGCTGATAAACTCCGGCTGCCAGTAAAAAAAACACCAAACAAACAACGAAAAAACTCCCAAAAAATCAAATTCCCACTTTGAAACGGTGGCAAAGCACCCCCGGGCGCGGAGCGCCCCGGAGCCTCCCCAGC
>VZTH01014162.1:0-86345 GCA_013397815.1 Aleadryas rufinucha | reverse complement strand
GCCCCATACCCTCAGCCCTCTGATCCCCTGTATTTAAGCGGAAACCCTGTGGGGGTCTGCGGTTCATCTTCGTCACTGCCCCCGTTCACTGCGCCTTTGTAACGAGCAGCATGCTGGAATAAAGGCTGCAGTGGATCCGCACACGGAGAACCCTCCCGCCTCCTTCATTGCCCGGTGTCGCTTTGCTCTCTTAGCGTGAGTGTGTTCGTGTGCCCCGTAACACCGGGCTGTGTGTGTGTGGCTGCACCCTCAGATACCCCCTCTGCACCGAAGCGGCTTCCCCTGGCTGGGGACCCTTCTGGAAGGCTGCAGCAACTCACCACCGCCTCGTGCCACGGCAATAGATGAATAGAATAGAATCATAGAATATCCTGAGTTTGAAATTACAAATAAGGATCATTGAGTCCAACTCCTGAATATTTTAGATAATAGATATTTTAGATCTCTTCTTTAACCAGAGCTTCCCAAAATAAAAGGAAGTGTCCTATTTGGAAAGTGTTTTCATAATTACATTTTTGCTTCTTTGGTAGTAGCTACAAGCTGAAAAATGTTTAATTAGCTGTAAATAAAGGGACAGTGGGAGCTGGATGGGAAAAAAGTCTTGGTATCCTTAATGCAATTTCCTGATGAGATGCCTAAGTCCAAATATTCTGAATGAAAATGCCTCAGTTGTTCAGTGTCTGGTCTTCCTGAGATCAGTTATCTAGAAAACATGATATCAGAAACACTTAAAGACCATGCAAAATACTGAAGGTGGTCATACCCCCTAAAAAAAAAAGTTGAGATCCCTGATGTTAGAAAAGTCTATATAATAGTGTATCTTGTTTCTACATGCCCTGGAGTATTAGAAGAGAAAAAGTGACAGTCTCTGCAAAAATTTACGTTCTCATAATCATGAGGTGACTGTTTGGAGTAAGGATCCGTATTGAAGGACTCTTTCTGGAAGCCTTGCTGGTGTTCAGAAAAGGGTGCAAGGCTCTTGGAAGAAAAAAAGATGTTCCAACCTGAACTCCTGTGACTCAGGGTCTAACTGAATTCTAGATTCTGAAGGTTAGGCTAAGGCAACTAAAATTCTTCACTTAGTATAAAAATAATCCTATGGTGTAATTATTCAGATGTATTAGAATAAAGATATATTTGTTGTCAATTAAATTAGGAGAACATTTCGAAAGCCCCTTTTGTTTACATTTAGTTGACAAAATAAATTCTATTTAATTGATTGCACAGCAGAGACCTTTAAAGTACTTTTATGTGAGACAGGTGGAGAAAATTTTTAGAATAAAATACCCATGCTACTTCTGGCTTTTTCCCTCCTGAAATGATTAATGTCAAAATAATCCACAATTCTTTTAAGAAAAAAAAAATCTGCTAAAGGTCTTATCCTTCAATGTGTATTGGCAAGTCTCCTCCCATTCAAAAGTATCATTTCTCCTTATGATCTCTAGCAAAGATTAACACAGCTGAAAGGGGAAGTTTACAACTAATTCAGAGAATGGTGCTCTGATGTGATTTTAAGAGTGTTTATGCTACATTTAAGGTACAGAAAATCAAAGCAGTATAGCTGTCATGTTTGAGTGCACCCATAAATAGAATTCTATTCTAGTAGAACTAATTGGTGCAAATGTTGGCTTGTTACAAAAGCTAGTACAACATATTCATAATCACCAAGGATTATGGAACTCAAGCATAAGAAATCATATCCCACATCCAAAAAGAAAGAAAAGAAAGGAATATAATTTGCTTCTTACAGTTTCTTTCAAGATATGAACACTGAATAACATGCAGCCTAAATGGTCTTAACTAGTTTTTTTACACTTCTTCTCATTTGTTGTTGTCTCTACAGGTTGATTTGTAGATCCTGAGCTGAAATTCTCTTTTCTGGGTGAAATGCTTGAGTCAAAGCTAGCTACGTAAAATTTATATACCATGGTGGTATAGAATCATGTGTGTAAGGTCCCAACATACAGATTTTTTCTGCTACAGATTAACCATTAAGAAATGTAAAAAAAATATTTTGTTGTCAAAAATTCTGCCTTTCTTCAGAGCCCTGTGGTGTCAAGTTTACCCTGTAGTAGGTTTCTACAGCCTAAAAAGTAGGGAATTGGTTAAAATCATAAGGATTAGGCAGACGCTGATAAACAGTTTCCAAAGCTTGTGTGTTTGACAGTTAACAGTTTTCTACTAAATGGCATGTGGCAGTAATCACTCCTTTGTCTCCGTGAAAAGAAAAAAATCAAACAAAACAACTCTCTCCTTTACAAAAAAAAAAGCAAAAAAAAAAAAAGCAAGAATAAGGTTTCAAACTGTAAATCCTAATCTTACACTCATGTCTAACATAGAAGAAATGCAAAATCTGGAGGTAATTTGAGCAATTGTTTTTCCTAATTTTAAAAAAATTATTTTGATTTAGTCTTCCTTCCTGACTGCAAGGAGCTATATTAGTATTTATTTGCTTTTTTTTCTTTTCTCAGTGGTTCTGAGCAAGTAGAGCTCTTAGCCACGATTTGTAGGTTATAAAAATACTATAAACCCATGCTTTCCTTCCAAGTTATCTGTAACCACATGCAAGTTAATAACTAAAGGAACAACTGGTTTCAAATTTTTCACTGAGATATTATTTGTATCTTTTGGAAGGGATTTATCCTCTATATAAATGTTGGAGATAAACATAAACAGTAAATATTTTGTAAACTAAAATGAATATGTTCAGCTAGGTTTTTCTTTCCTTCTTTAGTAAATTCTTATAGACAATTAGCTCAAGTAGTGTATGTACAACATCTGAGGAAATCCCAGCTCATTATCATCATTGATATCAGCCCATTATATCTAAATTTATCATTTTAGTGGCTTAAAAAATATAATTATATGGCTATTGCTAGATTTGAAGCTTATTAATTATGTTATTAGCGATAAATGAGTGAATCATACCTCTCTTCTATGTATGAATAAAAGGTCTAATTTAGGTCAGCAATAATATTCATACATTTATATTATTGAGAGGTACATATCAATTTTTAACTTGCAGAACAAAGCAGTTCATTTTGGTAACAAGGAAAAGGAAATGCATGCCATAGCCGTAAGTAAATATAGGTAAATTATAAACATTTTTTTAAATTTCAAAACAACAAAATTTTAAAAAATCTACCTGTTCTTTTAGCATCTCACTTTCTTTGGTCTACTTGAACAATTCTTCAATGGACTCACTTGTCTGCTCTATTTAGGTGGAAAGAACAGTATGGCTATTGGTTATATGCAATGTACTGTAGCACTGTACATTGTTTTATTTACACAACGAAAACCATTTTTTAGAAAAAAATATTTTGAGGGGACTTAGTTTAATTGCCTACAATTTTTAATGCATAATAGAACAGAGAGAAAACAGATTTGGTCAGGGAACATATATAATATGAATTTATTGTGAATCTGTTATGATTCATTAGCTAAATTATCCTTTGAATAAGAACAAAAAAGTGAGTTTAGGACATTGTTTCCAAAAAGATAGTTATGAGAATAAATGACCACAAAAAAGATGAACATGATTTCAGAACTGATGTATAAGACTCCTTCAGTGCATTAGTTTAGGTAATTCAAATCCAAAACGTACTCACCCTTGAAATGCATCCATTTTATTCCAAGCTACAAGTCTGAGAACAATTGTGGTGCCTTGAATGCTGAGCGAGAAGTCATGAACAGACATTATTTTTTGAGTACATATAGAGGCCTCTGTCAGTACAGTCCATGTTCAAAGTAATTCTTGTTGTTCTAACACATGTATTATAAAAAGGTGCTCCTCAGTGTGGCTTCCCTACTTCCCTTTACATGTACATTCAGATGTCTTGATGACGTGTCAGAATAATCACGTGAGCACATGTGAAATATATACTGATATCAATGAAGTTCTCCCATTCTGAAAAATGTAAAAAAAAACCATACCAAACCCAACCCAACCCAACCCAACCCAACCCAACCCAACCAAACCAACAAAAAACCCAACAAAAACAAGCAACCAATCAAACAAGAAAAAAGAACCCAAAACAGGAAAAGAAGTTCCAGATGTCAAACCTCTTAATAAAATTCAATCCTTTTACATCTAGAAGGCTCACCTCTATTAGTAAAACTTACTCTAAGGAGGAATTTCAATTTTCTCTCTCCACTCCCAAAGCTTACGCTGCTCCTGAGCTAAATATGGGCAAAGAATTCTCAAGTAAGAAATTCTTTAAAGGAATCTTTGCAGCAAATATTTCCCGGATTGTATTACTTGAATAACAGAGACAAGAATCTCTTACCAGGAAAGACCTCATTCTGTTTAGTATTGTGCCAAGAAACCAACAAGCCAACCAACCAAGTCTGGATACTGTAAGTTGTTGATCATAAAAGGAATTTCCTGTCCCTCTCCAGTCTGGGTGAGCTGAAGATGTACAACCTTTTTCCCATGTAAGTTATTAGTCATAAGGATTTGTCTAATCTTCATGGTAACTGACACCAGCAAACCTGCTGAGGATTCTGTTATTGAGATCACTGGAGTCACTAAGGCACTTGCATTTTGGAGGGCTTTGACGGCTTAAAATTTACCAGGAGAAAAATGATCAGATCTGTGACAATCTTTTTGCATGCATCTGCTGTTCAAACAAAATCCTTCTCTTCATCAAATTTGTGGGTAATTCAGTTAATAAGTAAATTGGTTTTAAATTAAATGTTTTTAAAATCAGCTTATCTCTGACTGTGGTAAGGGATAACTTAAAATGAAGTTAGTGCAGCTCATATGTCTATTAGAGATCGTTCTGACTAATGTCCAATTCACTAGGCACTTACTTACAGGTTAAAGTTTATTCAGAATTAATCACTGGAGTAACACGAGGTCATGAACTGAGCGAGGTAGTTAAAATGAACAACTAGGATGCTACTCCTAGGTACTCAGCAAGTCTTTGGATGTCTCTTCAGTGGGTTAATGTTGCCACCTATTATGTGCTCTATACTGGTTTCTCTTTCGTGGCATACTTCATTATGAAATTAATTTTCTGTCTATGATTTTACATTAACCTTAACTGTACCTGTGAAACTGTCAGCATTCAAAAGAATTCTTTTTTGTGCTGTACTGAAGTTAGCAATTGTAATTTGTTAGTATTTTGACCAGATTACCCCAATGAGATTTATCAAACAACAAATATTGTTAGGCAAAATGGAATTTTATCAGTAACAGTTTAGTGACTGTTGTGATGAATTATTCATTTGATTCTCATAATTTCAGCATTGTCATTAATGAAGAATATGGAAAAACCAAAGAAGAATTATATTGTCTTCTTTGTAAAGTGTCTGATCAAGGAAATCCTTATCAGTAATGCTTTAAGGATAAGGAAGCCTCAGGAAGAATTATATAGAGAGTTACTTAGGATTTAGGACCTAGGCTAGAACCAGACATGGTCTTTTTGTTCTGTGGTTCTGTGTTGTAACAGGATCCAGCTCCATGAAGACAGCTTTTAGGTGTCAGTTCAGTACCGATGATGAGTAACAGTTATAAGAATACAACATTTTATACTTATTCAATGAACCTCCTTTCCCCCCGCTTCACGTTATTTTATTTTATTTTATTTTATTTTATTTTATTTTATTTTATTTTATTTTATTTTATTTTATTATCACTATCTTTTACCAAATGAAAAGCCCAAGTTTTTAAACATTCCTTGAAAATAAACCTGACTTTACATTACTCAGCACCATGATTTTCAGATGTCAAGTGAAAATACTACCCAGGCTAGTTGGGCTATTAATGTACCAGAGTATGAGTGCAGAACATACTAAACCATACCATGTCCATAAGGTTTATTTGGTACTCAAAACTTATTATTTATTGGCCTACCCATGGGAAATTGCTTCAACAGCTATTTCTTTCAGAAAATTTGGGATGTGCATATGTCTTATGTAAAGAAAATGGACAAGAAAATGAAATACAAAAATTAAAAGTTCCATATTCTGAGGTCCAAAACTGAGAGTTAATTAAAAAGAGATTAAAACCACAGGGACAGAAAAGGCAATATAGAAAAACAATAGTTTTAAATTTGCATTCACAATGCTTACATCTTCTTTATTTTCCTATTTTCCCCAGTAGTCAGTATTCCTTTGCTTTTCAGTGGAGAAGATCTCAGCCTTTTATTTTTTCTGCTCTCTTTTGGTTTAGATTTACATCTTCTTTATTAGTGGAGCCATTAAGTGATTTAAAAGTGATGTATTTGATTTTTAGGTATCTTTTTATAGACTAATAAGAAAGAAAAAGAAAAACTCTTAAGTGAGAAGAAAAGATTTAACACTTTGAGTATGTTTATGTGTATAGCAGTTTGGAGGATTTATCTTGCTTAATTTTTGTGATCTGAATTAGGAAACTTGCATAAACTAGGCTCCTTCAAAAGTAATGGTGTTCTAATATTTTTTTGATTTTTACTATTTAAGAGACAGAATGAATTAGTTTTGTGTTATTTAGAGTCAAATATGTTTACTTAGAAGCATAGATTTGAAGTAATGAGACAACATAAAAATACTCAAATTCATTACTGTTATACTTAACTCTAAGCGTAATGGCTGGTTTTGTGCCTGATTGGGCATTTCCTTCCATTCTTCTGGTCTGCAGAGACTATCTATCTTGTAGCTGAGGAAACAATTTGTAATTCCTACTGCTATTAGTTTAATTTTGCTCTCACTTTCTTCTACAGAAAAAAGGGAAGGAAGAATACTCTGCTCTCTTTTGTTTATTTCTCTCTTTGTTTTTGTTGCATCCTCTTATTTGTGAAGTTTGTGTACCAGAATCATAAAATACTCCTGACTGTTACATGAAGATTAAAAACAATGCCAGAGAAGGTGGATTTAGCAATGGGGTCAGTGCTTAAGCTGATCTATACTTTCCCTTCTGTCTTTGAGGATTTTGATAATTTCATGAGAAAACTGTCTGTGGACTCTCTACCATATTCTCCTGAAAGAAATGCCTTTGAATTAGCTGCTGTTCTTAACAATCACAAACAGGGAGACAAAATAAATTTAGAGATAAAGAAAGTAGTCTGTCTTTATCTAGATTTTTTAAAAAAGGAAAAAAAGTGAATGTGAACCCTGATCACCCCTTCTAACAAGGATTTGAAGATTTCAATCTTAGATGAGAATTCTGAATGAGAGATCCTGAATTAGCAAAGGTTGTAANTTTACAGAAAGCATGGAAACTCCATAATTAAAAGGTATTTAACAATTACTATCTTAACAACTTTAATACTTATTAACTTGGTCATAAGATGATTTTTATATGCAAAAGACAATCACCTAATTTTCATATATGACATAACGTATATCATTCCCTCAGATATCTAAATTCAGAAATGAACATGATTTTAATTATGTTGAAAACTAGTATCAATTTTTCTTCCCCCTTCACAATGTAGGCTTTGTAGTTCCTTGGTACTTATGCAATTCCTTGTGTCCCAGGATCCTATATCCATTTTGGGATATAAGACTTCAGAATATATCCATTAATTTGACATCCTAAAATTTTATCAAGGGACAAGGTATTAGTTCAGTCTTTCTCAAGGTTATATATTAGCTCTTCCTTTCCTCTTTTCTGCCAGCATCATGCTTAAAAATGTAAACCTAAATGAAAAATTTAAAATTATTTCTAATGTGTTGTTTTCTGTTTCTGGATACATTGTTTTTTATGTGTAAGGGAGAGAGATAAACTTATAGCCATGCATTATCTCACCTATTTTGCATTTGTGCTAGTAGCACCTTCTCGTGTTGTAAAAGGGTGCCCTGATAAAGAAGATAATACTGTACATCTCAGTGGATTTTTTGTATGAATATGTTTAGACAGATAGTGTGAATATGCATGCACAGTAAAATAAAGCTTCCTTTTGGAATCTTCATAAGCAGAAACCCTAGGAAAAAAAATATTGTAAACATTTTCAGACACTGTTTTAAGTATAACCAGAAACAATGTTATTAACACAAATACTATCTGTGCTTTACATATCTTGACCCTAAGAAATAATGGAGCATTATCAATAGAATTAAAAAGTATTATATAATATTAGTTTATACTGCATAGCTTAAGGGAATACAACAAATCTCTGATGATAAAGTAATCCCATGTCACAAAACTCCTCTAGGAACACACACAAATATACATATGAACATATGCTTATTTCAGTATGATATCAATTTTACCAAGCAAAGCAAAAATTAAAGTAAACAATAGTCACTTGGCCATTGATGATCACTATTACAAGCTACAGAATTCTCCACGCAGTGCAAATCCAGAATAATCCTGGGTCCTGGTGTCTGATATGAGCAATGCCAACATCTTATTTTCTGTGACTACAAGGGCACAAAAGCCTACCTGAAACCTCTACTCTTTTCATAAAGAATTTGTTTTTTTTAATTTCTATACACCTACAACTTATTATCTTGATTTAATATGGTGTCAAATAACCTGATTGGAAAATCCTCAGATTCATAGTCAGAGATATCTAGGCCGTATCTTGGGTAGACTGCTGTCTCCATGACACATGATAATCACTAGGGAGAAATCTGTTTGGGTTTTTGATTCCCTTTTCTTCTAAAGTGAAAAAAGTAATCTACATTTTTCTTTTAAAAATTTGCTTTTTGCTGTCTTACTTTCCAATAAAACAGACCACTCACCATAAAGGCATTAAGATATCTGATTAAACATCTGAATTTAACAGGGTAAACACTATCAGCTCTGTTGGACAATTTATCTGCAGAGTATCCCATAATATCTGATAAATGAAAAATGTGATATAAAGTTTTAAAATGTACAAATAGAGATGGACTTTGGCTGCAAAGTTAGAAATCTATGCCACTGAAATGTCACTTCAACCTAGCTGAACTACTAAAGCACAACAAGTTTCAAGCTGTGGTAGCATGCTGCTCCTGCTACATTGTTCACTTTTATGGTTAGAGGACATCAAAGCTGTAATTGAGAAGACACCTCATCCTAATTTTAATGAGGAAGTCACCAGATTGGATAAACGGAGTGTGGATACCAGATGAATGCACACACACACAGACTAGAAAATTATTGTGGTTAATATACTGTTTACATATCTTTAATTAAAATGCTATCTTTGCAAGACAAATGATGCACAGAATCCTGGGATTATGTGCTACTGATTCTTAGATTTGTTTCTTAATCCATTTCCTTTATTTATTGAAGAAAAATGTTGCTCTGTTACTCTGTGACCTAGCAATAATTTATTTCAGTCAGATTTTTTTCCTGCTCTAGAATAATAAAAAATAAAAAAACCACCTTCTTCTCTGTCTGAAAGAGGATAAGAGATGGATATAATATATTTTGCCAGAGAATAAGCCTTGTGATACTTTCTTATTGTATATTTCCATAAGCAAAGAACTACAATAGAGTGTAGATGGTTCAATAAGAAGAGATGTGCAATTACTGGAAAACCTCTATTCAAAGTGTAAGCAACAGTTTATATCTTTAGTGATATATTGACTGTGTACTTATTCCTTTAACAGAATGATCGGCTACATTTAAAAAAAAAAGAAATTGTGGACCAATATTTCTATTTGTATGGGTAATAAGTGGTCTGCATTCCATAGCTTATGAGAGCAGACATAGTATATGATTAGGAAAATTTAGCTTGTAATGGCAATGCTACCTGCATCTGGGCTAGCTTAAAGCAAGATTGAAATTTCAATCTGTTCAATAAAATTCACATTCTGGGTTAAAGGTGAAAATTACTTGAATTTCAACCAACTTTTAATATTATATCAAAGAGCTCAATAAGGATATATTTTATCATAGATAAACACTAAATAACAAGGTGCACAAAAGTATTCACCCTTGAGCTTTTAAATCACAGAGATAATACAATCTTGACTGACATGTTTTTATACCAAAAAACTGAACTTTACTATAAAAGCTGAAGTTAGAACAAATATTAGTAAAAAGTAGTATCTCTCCAAGCTAGGAAGCGTTTTGATTTCAGTGAACTTATCAGTTATATAATAAATATTTCAAATGAAAAGTAAATGTTTGTGCTTTTAATTATTAGAATAAAATATTTTTGAATGTAATGACATCAGGGGTTTTTGCTACTATAACTAATACATAGGTAAATTATTTTATTTTCCACCTTTAATAACAAACCTTATCACATTAAAATGTCATTTTCTACTGAATTAGCACAGTATTTTTTTCTCTCTTTACATTAAGTTCAGCAGATGTTATTGAGTTGATTCGAATTTTATATAAGATTATGACAATACAATTAGGATTTTTTTCAAAACTGTAATTGTAAAATTGACCTTATTAAAATTCCACTTCTTCCATAATTAAAAAAAAACCTAATTACTTGTAGTAATTGGACCAGAAATGACATTTTCAGTTCATTAAAATTCAACAAATTGTTTTTGAAGATGTTCTTGCTTGGTTAGTAGTCAGTCTTCAGCATTTCTGTTCATTTCTTATTTAAAAGTCATCTGGAATAATAGTTTGCATCTTAATAAGACAAGTTTCTATGAATTGATTTTATTTATAAGGTTTTTAATTGCTAATTAATGTGTGAAAATATCTGTCTCCTGTAATATTTGTAACACATGAAATGAAAGGTGAATGTAGTAGAACAACAATTTGCACATTGCTGCATCGCTCTAAATAGGCATGAAAGATACCACGTTTCCCATCCACAGATTTTGTCTATTCTTTCTAGAAATGTCAAAACCAGTTTTAATATGTCATGGTACTGTGCACCTGAATATCTAACATCACAAAATAGAGGCAAATCAAAATAATGATGCATGAATGGTTTTATTAACCAGCAAAATACAACTGAGATCGTTTCAAGGTATATTACTGTTTATATTATTTGATGTAATGACATTTGAATTGATATCATATATGCAGTCTAATTCTCTTTATACATTTTTTAATATATATGTCTGTACTTATAACCTTGAAGTATAATTACTCTTATGTCCCCGAAACAGTCAGAGCTCAGACAGGGCTCAGTCACAGCTATGAAGAGATTTCCCTTCTGATAAGCATGATCCATGAGCTGGAGTGATCACTTTTAAGGATAAGTGTCAAATTGCCAATAAAAACTGTCCGATGAAGTGAAACGTGAAGTAATTTTGAGTGACATGGCTGCATCAGAAGTCGAACTGAAATGCTTGTGCACTTTCCTTTTGCCAGGCAGAGTTTCCATGTAATTTTGGGGCTTATATTTCCATAAGTAGACATAAATTTTGAATAACAGTGCTTCTGTTGGTTAAACTTCAATATCTTCAGATATTTAACCTGAATGTAAAGTGGGAAATTGGAGGAATTTTGGGAGCTTCCAAAGTTAGGTTGCATCTGAGGAAGGATGTTGAGGATGACAAGATTGCACTGAAGGCCATTTCTGAAAATGCATCCTTCAGAATCAACTCCAAACCTCTTTTTTCATGTCCTTTTTTTTTCCCCTGGGGAGCTTTCTATACTCAGAATTTTTCTGTCAGGGCTTTTCACTTCCAGGTTAAAAAAATAGATAAACTTACTAGATAAAAAGAAAAGTTTTTTTTTAATCTGAGGGAACCAATGTTGTACAGAAACTACTACTTTAATTAAAACCTCACCAACAGCTAAATTTCTGAGTCATTTCTAGTTTAGCCTGTAGTCCCATAGAAGCTGAGGCAAAAGAAAGTTGACAGTACTTAGGACTAATCAGCAGATGTTCTGTTATTGAAAGGGACATTTAGGGCTTGGCTATTCTAGGTTCTCACCTTTCAAAATAGGACATTTATCAGACCTCCAAGTGCAGTGATGTCCAGAGTACATACAGACCTTGCTAGCAGCATCTGAATCATTCTTCAAAACTCCTGTGCTTTCCAGAAGGAATGTTGTAGTTCCTGCATCCGCAAATCCAGTCACACAGAAACATTTTCAGTTTGAGGATAATTAAGTTCTCAGTTTAGCAGGTTTATACAGCAGGTTTATCTGTTAGTTTATAGACAGTTGAAAAGCATAAATTTAAAACAAACAAAAAAAAAAGTAGTACCAAATCAAACTTTTTCAGGAATCTGCTCTTTCATTGCAGTTTCTGCAAAGAGGGATGCATGAGATTCATGTTTGCTGATCAGGGGCAGTAGTTTCCATAAGAATATCAGAGAATGAGATGCAAACATCACCCTTCCACCTTTAAGATGAATGTCCTTTGGAATAGAGAAGTGTCTGTTCATGCAACCAGTGTCCCCTCGTTCAGGTAGGGGTTCATATTCAACTACTACAACTGAAGTTTTCACTACATGGCACTCACAGTTTGAAAGAGAAAGAAACACCTAGATAGGCACTAGACATGAACATGATTTGTCTCCTTACATATAATTTCCTGACTGTTCTTAACACTCATAGTAGTTCAAAAGAGCTGTTAAGTAAACACACATCATGACTGTATTTCAATGGTTTCTTTTGTTTGTAATAAGCTGAAAAATCATTGTTTTTCATACTTCTGGTGTATGCAGGAGTCTCTCTTCTTTAGAAGCATATCAATATAGTCAGCTCAGTGAACTTTAGTGAGTGAAATATCATGGGACTATTTATTAGAATATTCAAATTGATTTGTAGGCAGGTAAAGAAAAATAGGAAAAGAAAACACAAAAGAAAAAGATAGCTTCCTTAGGTCTACAGTCCCATAATGGGTCTAAAATGCTAATTCTGGCATGTAACAAGAGAATTATTTATACCACAGTTTTGAAATAATAATGATTTTTCTCACACATTGAATTTTCACACCAATCAATTATATTACCCATTCTGTAGTTTATATAGAAGGTGTATAGTTAAAATTTGAACTGCATGTCGTTTGAATAACCTGCTGATGTAGCTGCTATATATTGCCTCCAAAACTTTTGATGCTTAGAAAAAAAAATAAAAAATCTGCTGTGGCCTTCGTACTCAATCAGGAAAAAGTGGTAAGATGTCATAGGCTTTCTACAATGTTTGTATGACATCCAGAACCACATTTAAAGCAGGAACATAAGATGGGCAATTTGGAAAAGAAGTCTTATGATAATAATATAAAATTTGGAAAAAAACCCAAATAGACACTATGTCCTAGAAGCACTGTTTTGTGCAATGAGTATTAACATTTTGGAACTGTGGAAATTATGCTCTACCTACCTTAATCTAAAGAGATAAACTAATGGACTAAATTTTTGAAGGTTTTGAAGGCATATAAGGAAGTCATAGTTCATAATTTTTTATGAAAGAGTCTGCTATTTTTATTGATTCTATTGAAATCAGATGTTTCTCAATTTTCTGTTTGTATTAATATTTGTAAATATAATATTTACTACGCAAAGGGCTTGCATGACTTCCAAGATCTGTGACTTTATACTGCCTGAGGAGATGTTACTATGTTTACAAAGGTTTAAAATAAATTATTAATAATAATAGCAGTAAAGCTAATGGTATATCTGAAGAAGCCAGAATGGAAGTTACCCTGAGCAAACCATGTGCTAAGCAAGAATCCAACTGCCCTTCATGACTAAAGACGTGAAGCTCACTGCAGCAGATCTCAGAACTGTTCACTGCCTTTTTATCACTGTCCTCACCGGTGCTTCCTTTTGTGTGACTGTCGCAACCCATCGCTAGGGGCCATGATCTTTGTTACAAATTCTTGTCACGCTAAAGAAAGACACCAGATCATGTGTCAGGGAGCCTGTGATTTTATTGTACAGTTGCCATAACTCTGGCAACCAGCCCACTGTTTAGACTCAAAAGGTGTTGGCTAACAAGCCCTTAAATTCTTACAGTACACTTTTACAAGTGGATGTTAACAAGCCCTAATTTTTGTACAGTAAATTTCAATAAGCTCCCAACTCCTCACAAGAAACTTCTCAAAGGTGCTGGCTACCAAGACAGAAAACACTTCCACAAGATCCCCACTCCCACAACAAAGTTCAGCATGGAGTACAGGGTACAATATGATAGCTATGCTTTGCCCAGACAAAGCAAGGAGGGAGACAAGCAAAGGCAGTAAAGGAAGAGAGAGAAAAAAGAATATCACCAGTCCTTAGATCCCACGTTTGCCCTGCTGCGTGGATGGTCCAGAGCTGAGGTAAATAATGAGGGCAAAAGACATGAAAAAAGAGTGAGGGAGCCTGATTTGCTTCCTTGTGTAGTTAATCTGGTGCCTGGCTCCTATGTAAACTACTTTTTTTTGCACTGTTCTGTTCATGCACGCACACAGGAGGAGCTGAGGGGGCACTGAGCATGAGTTTCAAGGTGGAGCAGGAAGTTGGCTCAGAACAGCACTGTCCCACCTCCAAGGGACCCTCTCTTTTGATCATACCTTTCCCTTCATAACATTTAGAATGTTTGAGGCCAAATGTGCTTGCACCTGGTCCTCCGCAGTGACGTTATTCTTCGAATCCCTTTCAAAGGACCTGGTAAATGGGCCTAGTCCATTAGCTCAGTTTTCTTCCCACTTGTCTTTCATAACTCATTTTTTCATGTGTCAGATGCAGTCACAAGCAGATTTTATTTTGGTCAGTAGATTTATTTTACACTGCAGAGTAGTTGCAGTGCTACATTCTTATCTGTTTCTATTTTGTCATGTGTTATTTACTCTTTCCACACAGCATTTTAATTGTGCAACACCTGGCCCCAGCTCCACTTAGATTTTTTCAGTAATGCCAGATAATCCCTTTGCTGTGTCTTGTGGATGTTTCCATTAGCTAAGATTACTGTCTGGAAACTTGCACCTGGCAGCACCACACTTAGTTTGTACAGTGGTGGTCTCTCTCCATACAGCTTTGGAAACAGAGCATGCACCCCTCTGTGCATATATCTGCTACTCTACCAGAGTAAGAGTATCTTTTATTAACCCACCCTTTGTGTTGACAGCTGATCTTCAGAACCAGTAGGTGGTCCAGCAAGATTGTCTGAAATAAAACCTCAAATCACTGTAGCAAATATTTTCCATTACTTGTAGGAAGCTGACCTGTTTCTCAAAGTCAGGGAAGGTAAGTACAGCATACATTTGATTTAAACAATTACAGCATATATAGTGGTTTTCTTCATTACAGTATAATTACAATTTATTGTCTAAATTTATATTTTTCAGGTCTTGAATTATCCAAGTTATTTGCCCATTTCTTTTATATTTTCCCCCAAACTTTACTCTGACTGCCTGTGGTACAGTCATATGAAGTGCACAAACATACCAACTTTAGCAGATTTCTTCAATAAGGAGGTCAATAGAAATAGCACACAGTGACCCATAATTGAATGCAAGAGATTTACTGAAACTGATTAAACTTTCAGAGTCACACACAGGCAGCTACGTTCATACATCTCAACCAGGCTGTAAGTGCACATCTTCCCTCATACTGACTTGCAGATTTAAGAGTCATGTCCTAGGTCGAAGAATATACTCATGACAGAGGAACCTGAAAGTGCCTGGATGAATAATAATTACAATTAATAAAATACTTTGCATGAGGGATGGCTGATGGCATTGCCAATCTTTCAAAAGATGTTGTGGTTGATAACAATTGCTTGGGTCTGCAAATCTTCTCTTCTTCATGATTTAAAATAATAGTTTAACTTAATTTAAAATGAAAAATCAAACACAAAGCATGAAGCCAGATCCCAGACTCTTGCAGACTATTATACACTGAGTGACTTTACCATTTAGCAGGGAGCCCAATTACTGCACTACACTTTCAGCTTTTATATAAATACACAAATGAATGAGAAAAGAAAATTTGAGTTTCTTTTAGGTATCTAAAATTCTGATGTCTACATATGAAGTAGGTTTTTTTGTCACTCTTTTACTTGTTAGTGGAAGAAAATTAGAATTATTGATCACGCTGATTATCTAACCAGCTTTTACTATCTGCTTCAGGGTAAAATGAGTCATTCATGAAACTTTATTCTCTGAATCTTCTGATTGTAGTGGGACCCTAAAGGAAGAAGGTTAGATGCAGAAATCCAAACTTAAATTAACATAATTGTGCCAGTTTTGGCCAAATTCAGGGAAACTTCTGAAAGGAACGTCTCCTCAAAGGAAGGCAGGTTATAACCACCCCTCCCCCACCAGGTTCAGGAAAGAAATATTCCTTGGAGGAATGTGAAAGAGAAAAAAACCAAAAAACCTATTTATTTAACAAAACACACAGGAAAAGAATAATAATGCTACATAATAAAATATCTCGCTATGGAGAGAAAACCTGAAAGTTTCAGAGTCCTTCTGGGAGTGTGGTCTCTCTCCTCCTCCTTGGAGCTGGGTCAGTGTGGGGGCCCCCCTCCATGCCGGTGGAAGGTTCCTCAGTGGAGTTCTGATGTTCTGGTGTCCTGAACAAGTCCAGGAAAGAAGGAAACAAAACCAAAGTCCCAGAAAAAACAAGGTTTAACTCTCCGTCTCTCTCCGAAGAAAAAGAGCCAAAAAAACTGTCTGAAAAAAAAAGCAGGCAGGGTGCTTCCTCCCCTCTTCTCCCCACAGCAGAGGAACGCAGAGGAGTAGTGACCTTGAAGCACAGATTGCTTTGAAAAGTTCGTCTGGCCTTTTTTCTTTCTCTCTTCTCTCCCGGGCTCAGTTTAAAGGCACAGAAAGGCACAGGAATCGTGTCTGGGCATAGAGCGATGGTAGGGGATACACCTGATAAAGTCACCTCAAGACAACAATTCACCCATAACAATCTCCACAGCTTATCAGATGAGTCATCTATATACTCCTCTCTTGTCAGATATTTGTAGAAGGCTGGACTCAGAAAACAGTTGCACTCCAAGTCTCTTCCCTTCTTTTTCTGTTTATACACTTGGACAGTCATAAACTTTTCTTTACTTCATTCTTTACCTTTATTTCCCCTCTGCAGTATCCAACAGAGAAGCCTTGAAGACATAAACAGCTTCTCAGTTTAAAAGGTAAAAAAAATATTACTTTCATTATGTTACACTTCCATTAGACTATGTCTTAATCAATATAAGGTAAAAGGCTTATAAATAATCTAAATCGAAATATTTTTGCATTCATACAATATACTATAAATGAGATGTTAATATAAATATTAAGAATAATTACTCTGTCTCTACACTTTAAGCAAACATTCTGGAAGAATAAGCTTTCTTTCTGCAACAGACCCAAACTGTGTCTTATTTCAAAACATCTCATAAGAAAATAATTATGCAAAGAGGATACATAGTGCTCAGAAACATTTGTATAATCATTTATATAAAAGTTTTCTATGCTTTTCTACTTCCTATGGACTTGCAGTTTATCGTTGAATTTATGTCTAACTAAATGGGCACAGGAAATGAAATTCTACTATAAATACATGAAACAGAATAACTTTCTCTGTTGACCACATGAACAGAATTGCCTTCAGGTCTAAATAATGTGAGTGCTTAGTGGTTTATTAAGTAATCTTTATTTCTAATCCATGAAACTGTATTTCTGAATTGTGGTGTATCTTCTAATTTCATGCATATTTTATCACAAAGAAAGTTCACATAGATAAGCAATAATAAAAATTGAAATGAGACTACTCATCAGAAACAGTAGAAAGTGATAGGTGGGTTTTTTTTAAACTGACTTTTTCTCCTGTTAAAAAGAAAAAATATTATAAATAAATTACACTGCATATAAAGGGTCTGCTTGAAGTCTCTTTACATGTATGTGCATACACTTACAAAATATATTTTTTTGGTATGGTAAGTGAATATCTATGCCTATATATATTATGTTATATAGTATAGTATAACACTTATATTTTATTACATTTATTTAATCAAATGTGTATTATGTTGACATCGATATTTAGCAGTCACATCAGTTTGCCCTATTCATATTGAAAAGTCATTATACTCTCACAGAAATTTATGGTAAATCTCCTGTTAGTAATGCATTGTGCATGTAATATGAGATATTCTTTTATTCATGAACTTTAAAATGTCAAGCGCTTGCTTTTTGCTTAACCTTACTGAGATACCCAGTACATACATTAGGAAAGAGAATTATGAAACTTTCCAATCCTTCTTTAATTGGGATTTTGATGTGCCAACACACTTTACTGAGTTACGCTCAGAGTAGACTATAGAATAAATGGAATAGGTCTTTGCCCTAGCTACAGAGTGGCAAAAGAAAGTTTGTTACCATTCTCTGCTTTACTGAAAGCATCAGAAGGAGCCGTCAGTAACTGCAGGCATTCTGAGATCTTCCAGCACCTTCATGCCTTCATGGACAATCGGTGAACTGTGAGGTTAACATATAAATTGTCATTGCTGGGTTTTTGCATATAGCTCAGAGCAATAGCTACAGATTTAGGAACATTCAAATACCAGTAGCACACTGGCTACTTATAGGTTCAGAACTTTTGTTTCAAGCAACATTTATAAAGGGCTCCTTTTTTAATAGATTTTGAACCTCTGGTCTCAGCTTCAAAGGGGTGCTGTATCATATCAGTCGTGTCAGAACCAGATTAAAAGGTCAATTTTTATTATCCAGAATAAACTCATCCACTTTTTCTTTTCCTGGTAAGTTGCATATAACATTTTCAATGATAGCTTATTTTTCACTCTGACCTGTACTCCTCATGCTTTTCCTCTTCCGGTTCTCTCTCCCCATGCCACTGGCAGGGAGTGAGCAAGAGGCTGAGTGGTACTTAGTTGCCAGCTGATGTTAAACCATGACACTCCAATAACCCTTTCAGTAATAGCTTATTCTTCATTCTGACCCGTACCTACAATTGCCAATTAAAGGCAGACCCAGAGCTTGAAATACACGTATTTAGTTTTGATTCAAATAGATATCATATAGAAATCTTTGAGTCAAGTGTACTGTGATTTTTATAAAAATTAGGAGCAGGAATTTTTGAGGATCTTGTTTCATACTCTTTGGTAACTTAATCCTATTTCACATGCAACAGTACAAGACAAAACAGTACTGGGAAAAAGGAATTCAAGTGTTTGATGCTTAAAACAGTTGTCTAAATCTTGGTTTATAGGGAGTTTTTTATAATTTCTATCTGTCTTTAGTCTAATCTCTTGATCTCCTTATGTGGAGAGTTCAAGGTTGTGTTTCAGGGCAACTTAGTTCTGAAACACTTCCTAGAGGAATGTATCTGAGTAGAAACAGGCTGCAGAGTGATAACATACTACAGGGCATTAGCTTTAGAGAAGTTAGAGACTAAAAATGCTCTTGTGAATATTTTTCAACTGCTCACTACTTTCCAACATTTGAAAATAGACAATGACTTTTAATCGCTGAATCAAAACATTTGTATAAATATATAAACCATGGTGTACTTTCACACTACTGATTTTTCCAATGTTAGTTTTAATGCTTTTGCTTGTAATGAATGGACTCATACATGTTAAGTAGACTCACTAAAATGAAGGAACAGCATTGGAGTAGCAGGATGTGTTGTTGGCCAAAATTCAGTTTCTAAAACTTGAGGAGCTGCGTGGTTTTTCACAGAAAACTTGGGCAAGGAAACATTAAAATTAGAATAATTTTTATTTTCATAAGAAAATATATGAATCCTTTGATCTTCCCCCCCCTCCCCTGCAGTCAAATCACTTACAGAAAACAAATGTTCTGGTTTTCCTCAGGACTTTATGCCTTATTCTCCTTATCTTATTTATGCCTCATCTGATGATAGAATCCTCTATTTGAAGAATCATAATAATATCCCCTGTAGATAGCTGTGATGTCACAAATTCAGCATTATGATTTTCAAGTGGGAGACAAATAGAGTGGATCAGCTGCAAAGGAACAAAGATCCTATATTCTTGTAAAGTTCTTAGAAACAAAGTAAAACTGTATCAAAGGAGAAGTTTCAAAAATACATAGTCAAAATTTGTCAAAGCATTTAATGAAACATCAATGTATCTTATTTAAAAAGTAAAGTTTTTTAAGAATGGTGAATTGTACTTTGGATCCTTATGTTCCTATAGAATGGATTGCAAAGAGTGGTATTGTGCAAGAATTCTGAAAGACTAAAACAAATAATTTCCTAAAGATGAGAGGCATTTTCTTTTGAATGCCCATTGGAACACAGGAATCTCTTTTACTGGACTAAATTAGTCCAGTAGGGAAGTATTGTATATGCTCACTACATACTGAATAAGAGCCAAGGATAGGCCCTATTTTGTTGGGCCTTGTGTAAACTTGGGTCTTCTTGGGACTTCTTCATACCGGTCATGAATAAGTGGTTTGGACACTGTGGTCTTTTACTAGAAATGTCAAAGTTCATATTATCTGGGTTATATAAACACAGAAACAATTCCCTTGTATGCATGCATGTGACACTATGCTCAAAGTGTTTCATTTTATATTACTTACATGTTTCAAGCCAATCTTTCCACATAGTACAGTACTAAACTTGTAGCCATCTCTTTTTCATGATGCAGTTCTGTCCTTTTCTTGGGTAATAGGCAAATGGAGTGTCCTGCTGTCTTGAAAACAGGCCCAATCTTTGATTAACATGAAACGTTTTACAATCACATAACATGATGCATACACATTTAGCCTCTAAGTTTCAGGATTAAAAAAATTGCTTGATATGCTATATTTGCACACACTTCTCTTCTTTTAGTTTATTAAAGGTCAAAAATAATCCTCAACGGTGATTTACAGTATTTGCCATATGAAGGAAAGTATAGCATAATGATAAGGAGGATGTTGGTTGTCCTTGCAACGGGCTCTTTGTTCACATGGAAGGCATGTATTAGCACTTCCACAGTCTTTCACCATCATTATGATTACATCCCACACACTGCAATATCAGACAGTTATTACTCTTTTTCTTTAAGTCTGAAGTTGTAAGGGGAAAATAATATTTAAAAAAGAAGTAATTTACAAACATGGGAGATTAAAATTTATTAATATAATAGGTTATCCATTTTATGGGTTAGTGTTTAAACCCCTGTGCAGTGACATGACAGGTAGCTGTTTCACCGTTTTGAGAGAAATTAATGCTGCCCTTTTGTTAGCAAAACAGAATGATGATCAGAACATGACAGTATGGAACTCAGACTTCAGATCCATTTGTATCAACCAGCAGTTTCCAGCTAATATGGTATCTCCCTCTTTACCTGTGCCCTCTGCCTTATGCTACTTCTAGTCTTTATCAAGCCTTTTCCTAAGTGGTTTTAACATATAAAATAGCCAGCAACATAGAGATAAATTTGTATACAAATACATATTTTACCAACTTTGTTTGACAAATCAGCTCATCACAGGATCTTATGAGTTCTAGAGACAACCCAAAACAGGTGAAGGTAAGTGTGTAAGGGGAAAGAGAAAGCCAGTTAGAGAGGAATTGTTTTATCTTGTCCTGTTGTGAAACTGCAGACTTATGCAGCATTTTGCCTAGGTTTTGGATTTCAAGGTAGAAGAAACTGAGAGGCAATTTATATTTTCTTTTTCCTCCTCTTCCTCTTTTTTTCTTGACCTAAAACTTATGTGGGATTTATAAAGTCCAGTATGCATGAATGGTTGTACAGATTTCTAATAGCCATTTAGTTCAGTATTTATTTTTGACCCTTTTTATTTGATATTGACAAAAAAGAATGAGGGTGTTATTTGCCTGATCATAGATATCAGAGAGAGCATTCCTGAAGGATGATCCATATTGAAGATCTGTTAGCAAAACAAACCAGTTGCTCTGTCTTGTTTGTTATTTGTCATTCACCACTGTCCTGAAGCCTTCAGTCAATTTTTCAAAGAGCAAAAATGCCATGTCACAGAAAATGCCTTGACAAGTCTCAGTGCCTTGCAAGACTGAGTCTTTACTGAGGCACCCAAAAGTTGTTTTTTTTCCGGCTACGCTGATTGAACAATGATGCCTGTCAAATACATTTATACAAATCAAAGCCTATTTGTGAACAGAAATAAATAATTCATAACTGCAATAAATAATTCAACCAATCCCAACTGACTGAGCTACAGCCCCTCCTCTGGAAGCAGTCCCGCCACACCAGTACTCAGGCACAATGATTGAATCAATTTGAGCAGCTTTCCCTGGTGTTGCTCCTGAGATATCTGATCTGTTGCAGGAAGCAGGTTTGAAATCTTTAAGACAGTTAAAGCTTTAATAAGAACTAAAATACACTTTATCTAAAATGTTGCTATTATTAATATTAATTGCATAGCTATGGAGGCCAAGTTCTACTCTCTGTTCCAAGAATGCAATACCCTGACTTTAATAGGACTTTACAGACAAGAGTGAGAGCAGAATTTGTTCTCTTTTGACTAAAACTGTTTCCCATTCACATGAGTGAGCTTGCCACTCCCCACTAGGAATAAAAATTATAATTAGTTAAATTTTGCTTGAGTTTCCTTTTCTTTAGGACAAACAAGAGGACAGTGACCAATTTAAATCTCTTTCAGAAAGATGCTTCTTAATGTACATATGTGTCTATATATATATGTATATGTGCATTTTTCTTACTATATGTTTATATCACATAGATTGTCCTCAAATACTACATGTAATCCATTGTTACCCCATAATGCTGTTATGAGTGAAAGGCGCATACCACATGTGCAGCTATGTCTTTATTGTGAGTGTGGTCAATATTATAAGAGTCTAGTCATCCAAATTATCCCATTAATACAAGAAAGCATCAATAATACTCTTAAAATTGTTATAAAAGAGCAACCTTCCCAGTGCCTACTGTTGTACCCTGGTAATATCTTCACCTATCCATATCCCTCTGGGTCTTAGTCAACAATAGTTCTCCAGAATGGAATTGAGAAGGTTTCTGACAAGACATATGACATCCTGAGGACTGTTCTGGGGGAGTATGTTCATGATGGGATTTTCTTCCTCATTAGTCTAGTGGTCCACTTCATTGTAACTTTGAATGTTTCTTCACCTCTGTCTGCTCCCAGCTGAGGTGTGAGTGTGAAATACTAGATTTAGAAGGTGACAAGATTTACTCTGTTTCTGAAGTCCTTAGTGAGATAGCTTCTAAAGCTGTGTGCTTTGGTTATCCATTCCTTGCTTTACCATGAAGAATGCTTCTGAGATTAAAAATAGGAGGCAAATAGGGAAAAAAAAAAAAAAAAGAAAAATTGAGAAGTACCTTGCGCTCACTACTTTGTAGAATTATCAAAATACAAACAAGCACGTGTATTTTCCACAGCATGGATAAGGTTAAAAATCTGCCCAATTCTGAAAGAAAAATGTCGTATATACTAAGTTCTGCTTGAGCATCTGGAAGAGCAATATGGATCCGGGTCACTGCACACATTGCAATTTCTTTTTCAGCCCCTATGTCCCTGGAGCTGCAGGCTTTGTGGTTCTCTGAACCCTCACCTCAACCCTAATAATGGCTTGGGGCTGGGCATGAGGTCCCAACCACAATGGGTGGTCCAGTTTAAACAAGTGTGGAAGGAGTAATGTTGGTGCAGTGCCATACTCCTCTTGGCATTCCGTTTGCAGCTCCTGTGTGCCTGGAGATGTACGCTTTGTGGTTTTCTGAACCCTAGCCCTAATAATGGCTTGGGGCTGAAGATCAGGTCCCCAGGACAAGGAGTGGCCTAGGTTTAAAAAGTGTGTAAGGAGCAATGTTGGTGCAGTGCTGTGGTTGCCTTGGCATGCCTTATCCAGTCCCAGCGTCCCTAGAGCTTTGTTAGGGCTGTCTGAACCCTAACTCTGACCTGAAAACAAATGAATGCTCAAATCTGAGATGAAAGTTAAACATTCCAAAGAGAGGACGGCACGGCACCAGCATTGCTCCTTCCACATCTTTGTGATCTGGACCACCCATGGTGCTGGTGACCTCAGGCTTAGATTTTACTGTTCTTTTGTTTTAGTGTTGTGGTAAGAGATCTCTTGGAATCCTTTTGTCTTTATAGAGGTGGAATAGTGTCAGTGGCTATGTATAGATGTAGTAGTTGAATAGTGTATTTTGGATTTTCCTAAATCCTTTTCTCATAAGGTCTGTCTTGAAACTGTTAATGAGCTGCTGTGGGAGTCTAAATCAGGATAGCAAGGTACCCCAAAGGAACACTTGTGTCAGGTGTACAGGGAACACAAGGAATAACATGGAACAACAGTTTAGTCATTCAAAGACCCAGGTTTCACCCTGTTTCTACCCATTCTACCTTCGCTAACACCACCTCCTTCCCACATGAATATTAACGTAGGGTAATAGTAAAAGTAGAGCCTATTTAGCAATTTTAGCACGGTTAAAAAACATACTGAATTGCTGTAGGAATTATCAATGCCTGTGCAGACAGACACAGTATCCCTCGCATTTCTCTTGATATAACAGCTAGGCATTTACTTTTGTTTGAACTTTCTTCAAAAATGACCTTTGTTTTCAGGTTTTTAAATGGTTGTTATCAAATGACGGTTTTAGTATTATATTTATTATTAACTTAATATTATAAAATAATAATAACTAAGAGGTTGATAAATGAAAAAATAAAAAACTTTGCAGATATAAACATAGGGGATATATGTTTAATATGGGAGACAAATATATTTGATTTTGAAAAATAACCTGCTCTAGGCTTATCCTCTTTTACTGGCAGTCGATTTTTATGATTTAATTTTCAGATTATTTGCTCTGCTTTTGAGCTAGTTTAAATGCTGATATAAATTCACCTAAAGAGGATATCATAATGTTGACATTAAAAAAACTGATTGATAAGGTTAATATGAACAGAATTTTTACACAAATTGTGATTACTGACTCTAGCCAAAAGGGTCAGATGGAGAGCTAAGCAGAAACACCTTGGATGAGCCATTCAACTAAAAGAACCCAACCTGAAGAAATAAAATATGTAAAATGATGCACATGACCTCAATGATATTTTTTGTCTTATTTTTGCGTTTAACTGCATATGTTGAATCAGTTTCATTTCATTGCTGCATAGTCCTAAACCATGACAGAGGTGAGTAAAGTTCCTGTTTTATTGTTTGTCTTTTTGTTTCTCACCAGCCAAATCTATTTAAATTGGCAATTTTTTTTTTCTGAATCCAATCCATTTTGCCAACATTTCTAACAGGTAAGCAATCTCCCTATCTTTATCTCAATCGATGAGACTTCTCATTACTGCTTTTTTTCCATTTTCTCTCCCTTCCTGCTGAGTGGAGGAGAGTGAGTGAGTGGCTGGGTGGGAGTCTGCCTCTTAGCCACTGCTGGCCCACCAAGACCATTTCAATTGTAAATTAAAACTGTAAAACATAATGCACATATAAAATATATTCACTGCCCCAAAAGTTTGAAATCTGAAAGAGGAAAATCAGTTTTAAAAGACACTATAACTTCAGGGAGTATATTCTCAATCTCCTGATCATGAGCAACAGACTCTAATTCTGTATAAATTTTAAAGTATAAGTTTAAGATATTCAGCTTTTTTAGTGTATCAACATTAATAGTTGCTATTATACTTATAAATTATTTTGGCTCCTTTGTTCACTGCTTCTTTTTTTATTCCTACAACACATGAAATATGTGTTTTGTTAAGCCTAATTTAATCTGTTATTATACAGATTATATACATAGGTGCAACAATTAAGGAGTATGAACTTCACCCTTAATGGAAAGTAAGAGGTTTTGATCTAAAGGGACCTGCTTGGGTTATCAATAAACAAAAAGACATATTTTAGAAAATGAAGACCTGGGTGCAAGTCGTATATTTTTAAAAAAATTATTTTCTCTGTTTTATAAACTAATTTATTCATTCTCTGTGAGTGTGGTTTTCAAAGATACTCTGTGGGGACCTCTACTGTGTTTGTCTGGGTGAAAACTGGTATGTGTGTCAATTCCTTTTCATTTTCATTTCAGAGTTAATTAGGAAGTATTAAGTATGGAGGAGGGCAGGGGGTAAAGAATTTTATGAGACATATGCCAAACAGTTCTACAGCTACTCTAATTAGATTTAACTTCCAAAGGCATAAAAAAAGAGCCATCAGAGGGACGTTATTAGAAGAACCACACCAAACAATTTAACAGTAATTTGGAAGCTGAAGGAATAAAATGCATATTCTAGAGGGATTTATTTAAAAAGAAATAACATGACTATGTTTTCACTCGTTTTATTTCTAAAGAAAAGTTGGCCCAATGCTTGTTAAGAGTGAGTAGAGATTACTTATTTTTTTAGCAGACAAAATCTGGGAGATTGAGCTGGCTTGGACAAAGTGTGTTGGAAATTAACACCTGGGTGGCACTGCAAAAGAGTAGGCAGAAAAGAATAACTTAACCCAAACTCTCTGCAGTGTCTTGAAGAGTGCAGAGACTCAGCTAGATTGACCACTGGCAGGATTTAGTCCAAGATATCTGATCTGTTTTTCAGAAGTACTGTAGGAGGCACCTGCAATTCAGTCTTCAGTTATTGCAACATTATGAATGGTAGGGGCTTGATGAAGATTGACAGAAGTATTAAATTTTTGCCAAATGCAACTAAGTGGATGCTTATCACATGTTTATCAAAAAACAAGATAATTTTGAGAGACCACCTGTCCTGGCAGCAGGGAGAGAGGGAAGGAACAGCTGCTTTGAGGTATTGCCAGCTGTCTCTCCATTTAAATGATCAGATCCAGAGTCAATGTGCGGACTGTGTAGAGCCCTAATGGATTTAGCAGAGTAGCCTGCTTAGGACAGATTGCTCCCACAGTAACTCTTGACTCACTTTAAGACTTTCTCTTAGCAATCACTTTATGGGCCATAACAGTCAAAAGAATTTAAGCCTTGTTAAATTCTGAACATCCTATGGAACCGGTATGGCAGATAGGATTACACATGGAGCTGTAACTGAGACAGTAAGACAGAAGACTTGACTCAATTTGGCAAACCCATGACCAGAGAAAAACAAGATGAGGCAAGGGAAGAGCACATGCATGAAAACTGTACGAAAGACGGGAGATGGGAGAGGGTAAGGTTGAACTATCATAATTCCTCCAGAGGTAAATTTAGCTAACTACATCAATTCCAGCTTTTTTTTTTTTTTTTTTTTTTTTTTTTTTTNGAATATGCCTGTGTCATGCTTTCATTCTACAAGCAGTTTCACAGGACATGCCATTCTCTTCTCTAACCCAGTTATGTTACAATTGTAACATCTAAGACATCAAGGTCTGTGGATAATAGCTAAGAAAAAAATAATGAGAAAACAGTGCAAAATATCCTATATTTTATCTTATTAGTCCTGATATCCCTTTTTATTTTCTATTGGGATGAGTAAGGCATAAATAACAGTAACTTAAGAATATATGAAATGGTCAAAGACCTTCTACCTAATCTGAGACTCTGGCAGGTACTTATGAAAAACAGACAGCTAAAAGAGAGGTATAATCCCTTAGCTATCAAAAACCCCCTTTTCTGCCATTATTTTTTTTTTAAGATTTTTGAACCTCTTTCTGTTTTCAATTAGTCTCAAAGATTTTTGTCTCTTGTATGAAAGTATATCAAGTAAGCTTCCTGCCTAATACTTTACTCATCTGCTTCAGTTCTCCAGCAAAACTAGGTAATAAGCCTGTGAAGTTCTTCTTTTTAATGACATATGTGACTTTAGAAAACTATATCTTACTGTTTTCAGTTTCCCTGAAACTGTTTTCCCAGGAAGAAGAATTATAGTCTTTTAATCAGTCCTCATACAGCAACCTTTTATATTTTGTCATTTTCTTTGCTCTACTTACTTTCTATTTGTATTCTGTTCCAGAAGTTTTGAGATGGGAGGATGAGACCTGCACACAGTCCTAAAGACAGTAGAATAACAAAGGGTTTCCACACAAGGGAATAATGGCATAATGACATTTTCTGGTTTACTCTTTATTTCTTTCTTAATCATTTATGATGTCCAATTATGATGGCAAAGATGTTCACTTAGCTAATTCAATTTGATTTCAGAAATCAAGCTGCTATGGCTCCAGGATCTTTGGACCCATCAATTTTTGGATAACTAGAATTTTTTTTTCCTATGTGAATAACAGATATTGCATTTTATTTGGTATTTCACTGTCCTTTCCCTTCTCTCTCCTTTCCCTTCTCTCTGGATCCTTCACTAAACTCAAAGTTCAAATAAAAATAAAAGTAAACAGCTTCCTTCTACACAGGACTTGTGCTTTTGTATTCATCTTAAATTCTTTGTTGGTTTTCACTCTTCAGTAGGTCAGCCTAAAGACAACCTCTTGTATCTCTCCAACAGACGTCCTTCTGAGATTTTTTGTAATCAATGTCCTACACCTGTAGTGGGTCTCCTGGTCTCAGCTGTACTCCATTTTCTCTCACTAATGAACACATTGTATGTGTGTTCAACATAGAGCAGTCTCTCAGTGCATACTCTGAGCTTTTGCCCTTCCTGAGCTCAAAAAGTCAGAAGACTGATATCAGCTGTGCTCTTGCTGATCAACAGCTACGTGGTCCATTCTAAAATGGAATTTTGGGTGGCAGGCTTACAGTTTATATTCCTGCTTCCAACTCAGGTTTCCCCTGATCTGATGTATCATTTAAGCATTGTGTGGTAGAGAAAATAGAACTTTCTGCTTCAAGTTATCTCCCCGACTTCAGTAGAGGCAGCACAGTGTAACCCAAGACAGTTCTTTCTGAAATTCTGCAAGGAACAAAATATCAGAACTACAAACACAGAACTGTTAGTTCTGACTTGCTGACTTGAGAGTTGTGAAGATCACTGTGATTCTACTAAAACTATTCTCTCTCAAGCTGCCATTCCTTAGAAGTATTTGTGTGTTGTAGTACAGGTAAAATTTTAGATTCATAGCAGAGTTTGAAAAGTTTATTCTTTGTGCACAAATCAGCTTCTCAATTGTCTAAGACAACCAGGAAAACACTGCTGTGCTCACCTTTAGTAGATATAACATTGCATGGGAATGAAGAACAATTTCACTTATGTTTGTCTTAGGATTGACCATTGCTAAACCCAAATGTCGAGGAGTGGAACATTGTTTTCTGTCAGCAGCGTCTGTCTCCCTGGCAAATTCCTCAGACAATTATATTGGCAGCTTTGGAGTAGCCTCTAGGTCTGTCATATAGCTACCTTTGTCCTTGCAACACTGTTTTATAGTGATTCAATTTGTTTCTGAGTAATGTCTGCAATTTTTATGCAACTAAACTGCAACACAAATCACTTATGGGATCTCTAAACCAATCTTTTTATGCAAATATGCAATACTTATTAACTATTGACATTCTCCCTACCATTATTTGTTATAATAAATAAGAATTACAACACAAATTATTACTTTGCCAGCCTGGAAATATTCCAGCTTTTACATCGATTTAGTCCTTTGTCAATACTTCTGGTTTCTACTTAGAGTTATACAGATATTTTTCAGACTGTTATACTTAAGTTTAGGCCACGACAGTTTTATCTGTTATCAGTTAATCTATGCAATTAAAACCCCATGTAACTTGCTTAATGTTATGTCTTACCAGATGAGTCTGTGTAACGGATTGCATAATAGTTTATTTTATATCCAGCACCAACTTATTCTTGGAGATAAACCATTGAAAAGAAACTGGTAAAAGTTTTGTAGCCCAGATTAAAAACAGAATCCTCTCTGCTGATAAATATATAGGACCTAATTTAGCGTCCATTAAGCCCAATTATAAGTTACTTCCTTGAGTTCACATAGACCAACATATTTATTAAGCAAAATATAGATTTTAATATTAAAGTGGAATTAAAATAGTCTTACACAAAGATTTCCTGACAAATACAGAGATCTAGAAAGCCACAGGCCTAAAATAACATTAAAATCCTACCTTCTACTGCTCCCAACAGGTTGATTTGAAACTTTTCATTCTTTTAGCAAATAAATTCTGAAATAATAAGAACATTTTCTGAGAAATACTGAGATACGTTTTTTAATAAATATTTCTCTATGAGAATAGAAAGAACCCTTAGTCAGCTTCAAATAATTCAACATCTCATCAAAATTCTTACTGATGTCATGGGGAATTAGGTACTTTATTTCTTTAGAAATCATATCAAACAGCTCTTGTTAGTTAAATACCTAAAAACTTGCAAAGTTGGTGTTCAGATTATAAAGGGGTTTGAATCCAAATATTTTAAGTATTAAGAAAAAACTTATTTATTAAAAAATTTTGACTTATTAATAAATTACTTTATTTTTAACATCAAAAGTGCTGATGAAGTTACATCTTATTGAAACACAGGCTATTTATTTCCATATATTAAAATGTTTTTCTATATGAAAGAATATCTATTTTTCTAGCATTATTATCTTTTGTATTAAGGCTCTTTGAAATAATAGCTATGCATCATGTATAAAAAGATATCAAGTGATGTAAAAAAAATTATTTTTTATTAAAGCAATGAGGATAACAACCTTGTAAGACCTCAAGTGTAATGTTTAAGTTGTAATGTTAAGAAATATATATTTATGTTGTTTGACTGATTAGTTTGAACAGTTTGTAGGAGATAAAATTAAGGATGTCATAGCATAAAAACGTGTCAAATGCTTACAATATTTTTTGACAGATTATTGAAACAGGCATGTAAAACCAAAATAAGATTACTCTATCAAGTAATAGATAAAGCATAAAACCCCTAGAAGATAGGAAGGGATTTTTAAGATCACCTAGTTCCAACCCCACTGCCAAGGGCAGGGACACCGTCCCCTAGACCAGGTTGCTCAGAGCCCATCCCACCTGGCCTTGAACACATGCATGCATCCTAAATAATGTTTACAAACATTTAGCTGAGGTATTCTCTGGGGATATGCACATGTAAAATGCCACAATTTCCACAGGATGTGTGATATGAGATAATTGCTTCCTGCTAAGAGGTTGAGTTTATGATGATAAAAGCCAATATCTTTCAAATCTTAAAGTTGTCATGATATGCAATTGATTTTCACAATAAAACATGTTTATTTTTATCATTTTTTACTTTTAGAGCAATCAATCACTTTTTTATATGCAATCAAAAGAACTGGAGAAAAAAAGAGTCTTAATTGTCATAATCAATTGGTCACTGTTGTATTTTGGGACAAATTCCGAGGAACGTTCAAATTTGGACGTCCTCTGATAGAAGGCAGGCCACAGTTGCCCCTCCCCCACTAGGTTTGGGAAAGAAATCTTCCTTGGAGGAATGTGAAAGAGAAAAAAACCTATTTATTCAACAAACACACAGGAAAAGAATAACAATGCCAAACAATAAAACATCTTGCTGTGAAGAGAAACCTGGGAAGATTCTAAAATCCTTCTGTGGGTGTGGTCTCGCTCCTCCTCTTTGGAGCTGGGTTTTTTGGCGTAGGCCCCTCCAGGCCTCCTCGATGATGTTTTGATATTGTTGCACAGTTCCAGAAGAAAAGAAGAAGAAGCCGAAGTCTCAGGGAAACAAAGGAGTTTAACTCTCCGTCTCTCTCTTCTGAGAAAAGGAGCCAGGAGCTGGGAAAACCCTGGAGGTGCTCTCCTCTGCTCCTGCCACCACAGAAGCATGCAGAGAGACAGAGTGACCCCAGAGCACAGAACCGCTCTGAAAAATTCGTCTGGTCCTTTTTTTTTCCCCCTTCTCTCGCACCCAGCCCCAAAAACACAGGAAGGCACAAGACCCCTATCTGGGCACAGGGAAGGCTATATGGGATACAACATCACAAAGTCACCCCAAGACAGTCAGAAGTGGCCAACAGAACATATTAGGTGTACCAAACTCAGGTCCTCAAAACAGAATTTAAAAGTTGCCTTTTGCAATGGATCAGTGGTTGTTGATCAATATATTCTTCAGTAAATCCACTGCTGCATTGATTTGTGCTAGCAAAGCTTAACCCTAAAGTATTTAAAAATCAGCCACTTAATGTCAGGATCCAATGTCAATGCATTATTAAGGGTCAAGTGCTGACTCTGATCTCATTTGAACTATTGTTATCTCTTTATCTTGCCGTGGTTCCTTTCTTTCACCAGTCCCACTCCATTCTAGAAAAGTGATCTGCACGACTGTGTTGCTATGGCATCAGAGTCCCTAAGATGGGCACCCCAGAGCTGTGCACCGGACCCTTTCCTCACCCACATGCTTGTCATCCTCTCCCACAGTGAAGCCTAGACTGAGCAAGACAGCACTTCTCCCCTCATGGGCCTTAGGTGTTAAAGGACTGAAATCAAACATTGTTGTTGCTGATAGCTCAGCCACTCTAGGACCCTGAAGCCTCGGCCAAGGATGCGTGCCTCCAAGCACCTGGGACTCCTCCGAGGAGTAACCCAAGGAGCGCGCGTGGGTGTCTCACACTCAGGTGAGGCAGCTCCGGCGAGTATCCCGCGGGAAAAGTGGCAGAAGAAGTAAAGAGAGTCGAGAGGGGGCTTCCTCCAAGATCTCCTTTATTGGGGAAAGGAGCGGAGATCAGGGCAGGAGAGCAACGGAGGAAGAACTCCCCGGTTCTGCCTCTGTGCATCACCTTATAAGGGAGGGGAAAACGGGGAGGAGCTGGGGAGAGCAACCAATAGGGTATCCGGATAGGGGAGGGAACAAATCTGAGGGTCCAATCAAAATTTTAAATGGGAGGGTACAATAACATAGAACCAATGAGCAACCGAGTAGAACAGAACTTTCTAGATACCCATTGCTTAGGCAATGAGCCTCTTATTAAACATAGGCATACTTAGCCAATAGGTGACTTAGGGATTAGGATAGTTCTGGAAGGGTGGGCGAGTCTCAGCCCCTGAGCACGCCCCCTTAGACCAAGGTCTCCTCCCCAGGGCCCGCCTCTAAGGTGGAGCTGTCATCCTCGAAGGAGGAGTCCAGGTAAGTGACAGGCGCCAGTTCTAGGGGCGGGACTCCCACAAAACATTTTAGATAATAGCGTTTGCCTACCTGTCATATCTCCTGACCTATCCAGATATTACAACAAAATCCAGGATGACTCAGCTGGAGTGTTAAACTGGTGTATAAGAATTTCACGCATGCTTGCTGTTTCTTATTTGGTTAGGTTGCCCTTCAGATAGCTCAGATTACTCTGTAAACATTGCAAAACCAAATGTCTAATTTTCAAAACATGCAGCAGCAAGAAATTAGTATCTGCTTTGTTGGTTAGAAAAAAAAGATAAAATTTTTATTCTTCCCTATCTGCAAGCTAACCATGTGCTTGACCCAATTTATCAAATTCTTCCTAGGTACAGAATTTCTCTGTCACAAATGAGAACAGTTTTCAGTAGTGAGAGATCAGGGAATTATTATTTTTGAGGTTATGCTTAGGTTGTGAAGACCGAAAGGCTAAATGCTTGTAACACTGTTTGAAAACATTGCTTGCAGATGGCAACTCTTGCAAATAGCCATTTTATCAGTATGTAATACTTTAAAAGTTCTTGACATTTAAATTTTTTACAAACATTTTGCTGTGATTAATCAAACTGATCAAATAAAAATGCAGTTAAAAAAAAGATTTGGACTACCCATCAAAAAGTGAAAACTAAACAAAATTAATTCATAGAAATGTGTCTGTGTAAGCACAGCAAAATAATCTTCATATAGTATGAGGGAGGGAAGATGGCAGGGGAAGAGAAAAAAAAACCTGAGAAATCCTCTTTCAAACATTTCATAGTTTCACAAAGATGTATGGGTACCAGAAAACCAATAGCCAACCAATTTTTCTTTCAAGTGACTAGGAACATATCCTTTCCAATTTCTCTTTGCTTGTTAATGTGAAGAAAATAGGTTCTGCTACACGCTTTAACTGTGAAAAATGTCTTTTTTGTTGTTGTTGGTAGAGTACTTTTTATTTGAGAAAAAAACATAATATGTTTTTCTATTTCCAGTTCATCATTTGTATTTCTGATTTCAGATTTGGTTTGCTAAGGAAGATTTGTGTATGTTGGATATGATTTTGCAATAGTTTGCTCATACATTTGATAAAAGAAGTGAAGAATTACATAGATACTTACCAGCATATAAATGAAGCAGAAGAGAGAGTATATAGAATTTAAATGTGGGGATAAGAAATCAGCGTTTGTGTCCTCATACTCCTAGTAATCGCATTAGCACAGCTTGAATTTAGAAAGTGCTTTATGTAAAAATGTATAAAGGAGCACCTTTGTAATGCACTCACTAAGAACAAACAAAATGAAGGACTACAGAGAATTGTCATGGCATGCATTAGGTCAGGCTCTTCTCCCAAACAGGGATTTAGTATCTCTTTTCCACCCAGAAACAATGAATACAATTCAGTGTTCAATCAGGCATCCTTTCACTTACGTGTTTTTCTTTGATTTTGTAGACTATCGCAGTTAGTACTTCTGGACTGGGAAATGGATATTGGGAAGCCAGTTCTTGCTTTTTTCATCATTTATATAATCTGTGTACTTCCCCAGGGTAAATGTCCAAAACATTTAAATACAAAGTTTTTGAAATTGAAAGTCTAAAGAAAAAATCTCAACCCCAAACCCTAAGACAAAACAAAAACACCAAAACAACAAAACTGAAAATTAAACAACTGCAATAATTCTTAAGTTCTATCATTCTCATTTCTATTCCCACAGCTGAGGCACTAAGGTCACAGGCCACAAAAGTATTCTAATATCTTTGACAATACTTCCTTCTAAAAAACAGAATCGGAAATGAAAACACATATTATTAGTGTGAAACGTTCACTCAAATATTGTTCCACAGGATCCAAAATCCAAATATAAGATTTTTATTTTTTACTCCAGCAGGTAAACATTGTTGATGATGACTGCTTCTCCTGAAAGTATAATCTTTACAGTGGACATAGGTCAGTTTGCCTCTTCTCCAACTCATTTTCTTCTGACTTCCCTGCAGTTCCCACCCCTGTAACACATGGCCTGGGACAGGCCTGCAGGTCACCCGTGCCACAGGGATATGAGCTCCCTGTGTATGGTAATTCTTCATCATTACAGAGTTTACTGTAGTCTAGGCTTCCCAGTTTACTTTCTGTGACCTTATAGCTACTTTTAACTGTAGATATATGTTAAAATCCATGTTTGTGCCCTAATTTACTGCTCAGAATCACAGAAGAATGTAGGCTGGAAGGAATCTCTGAAGATAGACTAGTTTCTTCATACTAGGAACTACCCTACATTTGAGTAGAGACTCATCATAGCTTATCAACTCTTTGGTTTAGGCAGGAACAACTTGGAAAAGGGCAGTGGAAATGAAGAAATTATATGTCGTAGGCAGATAAGAGGCGCTGCTTCTGCCATACACTACCTGGTACCAGCTATGGACCTCAGACTACGTCTGTTAGCTGGCAATTTTGGCATTCTCAGTGCCTGTCTTAGAGAAAATTGCTCTCCTGATCCACTGCTCCAGGTCCACTTCAGGTATCACTAAAGGAGTGGGGTAGAGTACAAAGGACAGCAGGCAACTTTACCATCAGAACCACAGATGGGAATAGCCTATCACATGTATGAGAGTGTGTTGCAAGTTCTCATGCAGAGTAAAACACATACTGTCTGTGACGTAAACCGATCTACTTCCCTTTGCATTGGAACACATTGCTGGAGAAATCTGACACACTTTATTGGATTCACATGGGAAGAAATTAAAAGTCAAACCCAGTGGCTGTGCTTTGTTATTTAGGTAGAAGAGTGCCAAACTAAAGCCCAGAGCTCAAGTGGTCTCATATAATCAAATATAAGTAAGATGGAATATCTGATTCTTTGCTCTTCTGAAATGGGTGTTCCAAATTTAATTATTAATTAAATTAATTTAATCACTAGGCTGCGTGAGGAGGAATGTTGCCAGAGGTCAAGGAGGTGATCCTTCTGCTCTACTCAGTTCTTACTTCAGCAGTAAGGCCAAATGTGGGGAACACTCTGCCCAGTTCTGGGCTTCACACTATAAAAGAGCCAGATGGAAATACTGGAGAAAACCCAAAGAAGGGCTGCTAAGATGATGAAAGGGCTGGAACATCTCTCATGTGAAAAAAGACTGAGAAAGCTGGGACTATTTAGTCTGGAGAAGAGAATGCTCAGGGTGTATTACATCAATGTACATAAATATGTCAAGGGAGAATGCAAAGAAGATGGAGACATGCTCTTTTCAATAGTGCCTAGTGACAGGACCAGAGGCAATAGTCACAAACTGAAACACAGAGAGAACAGTCTGAGATAAGGAAACACTTTTTTTGTTGTGAGAGTGGCTGAGAACTGGCACAGGTTGCCCAGGAAGGTTGTGGATTCTCCCTCTTCAGAGATATTCAGAAGTCATCTGGCCATTGGGGGGAAAACTGGCTGTATGTGGCCCTGTTTGAGAAGTGGGGCTGGATCAGATGACCTCCAGACGTCCTTGCCAACCTCAATCATTCTATAATTTTTTTGACAAAAGAATAAAATCTGTGTCTTTGCAGTATCTGAGAAAACACAGATATTCTTCAAAATGCGGTGTTAACTTACCAAATTGACTGCAGGCTCTTTCATTCTCTGTACTACTTCCCATCAAACCCCTCATGTCTGCATGCAAGATACATATTTATAGTTTAGGCTTGACTGTTAGATCAATGAAATTTTGTCAGCTCAAAATTTTGCTTCAGGACTCTTAATCTTTTATGTCACAAGAGGTGAAAAACCCTTTTCTGAATTTGACACTAGTCTCACCGTATACAGGAGAACCTCTCCTTTAAAGAGGCTCAGAGAGTTGGGCATGTTTAGTGTAGAGAAGAGAAGAGAAGGTTCTGGGGAGATCTTACAGTAGCCTTCCAGTACCTAAAGGGCGCTACAAGAAAGGGAAAGAGGGACTTTTCATTAGGGCGTATGGTGGTAGGAAGAGAGGTTATGGTTTCAAACAGAACAAAGTGAGATTTAGATTAGATGTTCAGAATAAATTCTTTACTCTGAGGGTAGTGAGACACGGAACAGGTTGCCCAGATAGGCTGTGGAAACTCTATCCTTGGCTAGGAAGGATGGGGCTTTGAGTAATTTGATCTAGTGGAAAATCAGAGTTCTTCTGCAGAGGGGTTGGAACTAGAGGATATTTAAGGTCCCTTCCAACACAAATCATTCTATGATTCCATTAGACATTGAATAGAAAAGAATTCTACAAATAAGGAAATATATATAATGAACTTGATAAGATTGATTTTTATAAGATTAAGAGTACTTGTAGGAAGGTGAGGTTCATTGTAATAATCCTCTTCCCAACTAAATCAAATGATGAAACAGTGAAATCTCAAAGACTGTACTGACTTCAGTTTGGATTTATAGGCATGACTGAAATCAGTTTAACATAACTGATAACTCAAGAAAATCAGAAGAAATTATTTGAGATAATCTCATATATTGGTGAGAGGCATCTACCACCAAAATATGTCAAAATCAGGTCTTGTCACCAGTACGTCATTGGTGCACACTGTGTTGTTCATGTCATATCACTGTGCACAAAGTATGACCTGCCCAAGAAAAAAAATATTTTGGAAGGGTCCAAATAAATATGTGATGTGCCTCTTAGATATTAGCAATTTATTTTTAAAAGTATTTTTGACAAAAATATGTTCAAGGTTTTTGAAACATAAAGAAAACAGAAAGTAATGATCATCTTTATATCATATCAGATTCCTATTACCCTTTTTTAGAGTAACTGGCACAATTATTCCGAATTCCCTGTAGACAGCCACACAAAGACCTCCTTTGCAAGTTTTTTAATAGTTTTGTCTGTGAACAGCTGTTCCAATATTTCTCAAAAAATTTCTAAAGCCAGTCACTGGGCTGATCTATCATTCACAGTTTTGCATATGGTTGTTGGTTAGCTTGCTCATTTTGCCCCTTAATATATTTTGCCTTCTACATTTTCACCTTTACAATTAAACTGATATAGTCAACCAACTGTTGTCAGGCTTTTAGACACCTTTGTAAGTAATTTTAAATAAAAATGCATTTAACACCTACTCTTTTTTGTTAGCCTTCACTTTTCTGTTATGGATAAAGAAAATAAGCAATTCCTCTCTATTTTTTATATCTAAGTTAAGACAGGGTTTTGGAGCTTCATTTTGCTCTCCCTCAAACAATTCCAATATTGGATTAATATTCTAAATTATTTTGCATGATATAAATCATCCTAACCCTTTTTTTGTTTTATTGGAAGAATGAGATACACCAATTTTTTACAAATGAAGTTGTTAGCTTTTTAATGCTTTATATGAAATAGAACATTCTTTCGGCTGAAGCTTAGAGAAAATACAACATATATTTCTTTGTGTTTCAAAGACAATGGAATCATTACGTCCTCAGCATAAAAGTATGGATTGCGGTGCAAAAAATGTGGCAACTGAGAAATTGGTATTAAACAGTTACGAGCAAAACGTTCCAAATTGCCTACCTTTCTCCACCTTTCTCTTCTTAATGAAAGAATAACCCAACTTTTTAAAGAAGTGATACTTATAAAAAGAACAGTTATGTTGAAAAAGACCTCTAATTTTATATACCAGTTTGAACAACAGTTATTTCAACCAGCCTCATTTTAAAAATTCTCTGAAACTAGGAAAAAAAACACTAATGGAAAGACATAAGTTAATTGTTTTTAAGCTGCTGATGTGTAAGTTTATATTGTTAGTAGTACCAAAATAGCCCAGGTGAAATTAGAGATGCTCTGCATGGAAAAAATAATAACAAGAAAATAAAAATATTTTTTAAAATGTCTACTAAAAATATATATATGTACTCACTCCTGTTAATGCAAAATTAATGTTAATTTCAAAACACAAGCAATGATTATGCTGATTTCTTCTACTGTGCTGAAACAAAATATTAATGCACACAGTGCATCATCAAAATGGTAATAAACGTTAAGTCAGAGAAAACTAATTCCCTACAGTATCTTAGAGAGGCTTGATTTTTTTTTAACTGCATCTTTAGTGGTAACATTATTTTCTATATGACTTTTAGAACAATTAAAACATAATTATCAGGTGTGCCATGCATATTACATGTGACTCAAAGTAAATTGAAGAATGATACTTTTATCATTTTCATTTTGTATTAACAATATATATTGAACCTGTAATCATTGCAGGGAAATTTGATGGGGTTTTTTTCCCCAATGATGTTTTGTGAACTGTGGAAGTAAGATGTTTTATTGGTTATATATAATCTCTTTGGCATGCCTTTGTTTTGAAGCTATTTCAGCTTGTTTTAGTTTTTAAATCCAGGATGAAAGCCTAGTTTCTTGAGGTAGCTATATCTATTCATTGAATTGATGCCAGAGGTATTGGTTCCAGATGTATTTCTTTAGTTTGACTAGTTTTATTATGCTATGATGCTTTGCCGAAGAGATAAGGTAAAACAGCTGATGGTATACAACTGTGTCTGAGTCAAAATAGAGCAAAGGCACACAAAATATTCTGCAATTTTTTTAAACACTCAGTCCTAGAAATACACATAAAAACTACATGAGCATCAGACCAAATATTACACACAGACAAAAAAAAAAAAGTCTGTCTGCTGTTATTCCTTTCCTAATTAGTTTCAGTCCCAAGGCAACCAATTAATTATATCCTTTGAAAATGAACTTTTCCCCTCCTAAATTCATTCAAGCCCTTTCTTTGCTCAGTCTTCAGGCTCTGCATTTTCCATTTCAAATTTTAAATCACTTGTAAATACTAAAAATAAAAAATTTCCTTATATTTTTAATGCTCTGATGTTAATTTCAAAAGTTTTAAAACAAACAAATATAGTCTTTTGAGTTTTCCTTCAAAGTGCTCATTCCATCTAGTGAAATAAGTGTAGATATCCTGAGTAACCAGGATACCTTAAAATTGCACAATGAAAGAATGCTCTGCAAAGACACTTACTGGAAGGAAGGACAGCAAGGGCTGAGGAGGAAAGAGAGTGAATGAAGCAGATCGTATTGTTGTAAGCAGCATTTGTGAAATCAAGGTTGTTGGGTTTTTCCTCTCCTCACCCCCCTTATAATCATACATACATGAATATTGACACAGAAGCTTTCAGACCCAGGGTTTAAATAACTTGCTTGAGATCAGAAACTGCTGCCTTTCAGTATTTACACACAGCTCTTTAACCTGCTTTGTTAAGCAGAGCAACCGTAATTGTTCTGAAAAGACAGTACATGCTTGAAATACCTTCCAGATTGCCAACAGGATCTAACTGTCAGTTTGCAGATGCACTGATTGCATACATAGAAGAGTGTTATATTCTATCAAATAATCCCAAACCTACACATCTGATTTTTTAACATAAAAAAGTAATATTTTTCCTCTTGAGATAGTGTCGTCAAATACCATCTGTGCTGGCTGCAATTTTAGTCATACATCCTTGTTGTATTTATCAGAGATTCACTTTTCAAAATAGCTAATTTTCATCTCAGATTCAGACACACTAATTTCTTTGCTTCTTTCTTGCTGAGAAGTCTGATACAACAGTCTATCACTGAAAGAGTTTGGCATTTGCCCAAAACGAAATAGGCTCATCTCCTTGCATGGGATTAGTTTCCTTAATAGGTCTAAAACTTGGAATCATTAAATACCATTAAAAATATTTTCTTTATGTAACAGAAACTATTAAAAGGCCTGTGGGAGGTAACATGACAATGTTCACAATAAAATTAATATTAAAACTAATAAAACTTGGAGGGAAAAATCATCATGCAGGTAGAAAAAAAATCGAGACATGGATATATGAGAATGGAAGGAACATGGCAAAAATATTAAGTTTGAGCAGAATGTGGGGGGCGTTTTTTGGATTTCCGTTGAAGGTGCTACATCAGATTAGTAGAGTCTGGATGACAGAAAATATATATGGGTTGACTGTCATTTAGAGTATTTGTCATGCATGACAAATTTCATACATAATTTTGCTGTAACTGAGGTACTTAAGAGACCCCTCAGGAGAAACTAGTACATCATGAAGATAAACAGTAATAAGCATTTTTTCCCCAAATATTTGACAACATAACAAAGCAAGTGTACATTCAAAACAATCACTTATTTAACCCGTATTTCATCTATTAGTCTATGAGAATATGAGAGACATTGTGGAAAGCCTTGCTGAAGTCAGGATCAACAGCACTGCACCTTCCCCCGCTGATGAGCTAGCTACTTCACAGAATCTGCATCGCCTGGTTTTTGGTATCGGTGGAGGCCTATAGGGGTGGCTTCTGTGAGAAGCTGTTGGAAGCTTCCTCCATGTCTGGCAAAGGCAATCCCTGGCAGATCCAAAGATGGACATGCCGCTGGTCAAGGCTGGGCCAATTAGTGATAATGCTAACATACTTAAGAAGAAAGAAAAAAAAAAGTTATTTCACAGTGGTAATTGCGGCCAAAGAAGAGTGGAGTGAGAACTTGTGAGACGAACACCTATGCATACACCCAGGTTAGTGAAGAAGAAGGAGGAGGTGCTTCAGGCACCAGAGATGGGATTTCTCTGCAGCCCCTGGTGAAGACCATGGTGAAGCAGCTGTGCCCCTGCAGCCCATGGAGATCCATGGGGATGCAGAGATCCACCTACAGCCCTTGGAGGAGCCCCATGCCAGAGCAGATGGATGTCTGAGAGGAGGATCTGACCCCACAGGAGGCCCATGAAGAGAGGACCCCCCTCTGGAGCAACCTGTCCTTGGAGGACTGCACCCTGTGGAAGAGTGACCCACATTGCAGCAGTTTGAGGAGTGCTGTTGCCCATGGGAGGGACTCACATTGCAGCAGTTTGCAGGGCGCTGTTGTTCCCACGTTGGAGAAGCTCACAGAGAACTACCTCCTGTGGGAGGGACCCCATGGTGCAGCAGGACCCCTCTCCCTGAGCAGTGGGGAAGCCATGGATGATGCACTGACCATAACCCCCATTCCTTGTCTCCCTGTGATGCTGGGTAGGAGGTAGAGCTGGGATGCTACGATTTGGAGTAGGTGGTCCTTGAAAATCAGACAGCTTTCCAGGATCATCTCCCATGGGATTATTGGAAGCAGAGTCCTGAATGGGGCAAATTATGCTCCCCTTAAATCCAAAGCTATGATCCTTCAATTTGCTATTTTTACCCCTGAAATCCACTATCTCACAGTCACTACAGCCAAGACTGCTCCCAGATTTCGTATCTAAAGCCAGTTTTATCGTGTTTGTAAGTATCAGGTCCAGCAGAGCATTTTGTAGTTTTTGCTACTTGGTCACCCATGTCAGGAAGTTATCAGCAGCACTCCTGGAGCATAAAATTAATTCAATCTTCTTTCTGAATGGATTTTGTCTTGTAGTCGATTTTGAGCAGCAATGAAATTTCATTTGGCTTCAACACCTATAACTGTGGATTCTCAGAGACAGGATTTGGTTCAAGATAAGGATAGCAAGTAAGATTGTTGCCTGTACTTTACCTATCTAACTTGGGAATAAGTGTATTGTTTTCCATGTGTAATTTAATGTATGGAGTATGTTTCCTTGGGCTATGATAATCTATTTAGAATACATGAAGATTTCCATATGTAAGCATCTACGTCAAGACATCCTAATTTCAAACTCATGTCAGACAAGATATGAACTCCCACTCTATCTGTTTCCTCAATTGACATAACACAGGATCTTAGTTTATATTTTAGATTTTCTGTTGAATACAGCTGGGAAAAAAACCCAAAAACTGAAAACAAACCCACAACAAAACCAAAAACCAATCAGTTTAAAATGTAACGAAAGAAACAGATACATTTAAACATATTAGAGGACAGAATGATTGAAAAACCTTTACATTAGAAAACCAGCTTAATGATTTTATGAAATGAGTTTATTCCTTAAGTAAAATCAGATAGGAAAGAATGAAGATAATTCTGATTTAGCAATAAAATAAAATAAAAATGTGACACAAGAAAACATACAGAAAACCTAAATATTTTTTTGGCGTGTAAATCATGCACAGAAAAGCATGACACCACTTTCCTAGATGTAGCAGCAAAACTGGAAAAAGTAATGATCATAAGAGTAATGAAAAATGATGTACAAGAAAGCTTTGAGATGACCTAATTGCAGATTTCCAGTACCTAAAGGGAGCCTGCAAGAAAACTGAAGAGGGACTTTTTGCAAGTGTAAATAAGGAGCATGGATCCATGTGAAAATACTGTAAGATTGGAATATAGCACAAGTTTGGCAAAGTGCAGGACAAGGAGTGAGAACAGTACACTGAAAATCAAGAACTGTGAAAAAAATAATAAATTATTCATTACCAACATTACACAGCATAGCAAAAGTTACTATGTTTTTTTCCTCATTACTGCACATTATTTGAACTTTTTGAAAGCCAGACTCTAAATTAGACAGCTGTTCATAACATGTGGAGAGGGAACAAGTGGTTCCAATAGGGATCTCATGAAAGCTCTTGATGCTCCTTTCTGAAGTAATGAACACTTCATTGCAGAGGAAAAGCATTACCTCATTGCATGAACAGCAAATAGACAGGTATATATTATCAATTTCACTGTCCTGGTAAATGGAAAAGTCTTGAAGAGACATGAAGGAAAGTCCTTATTACATTACAGGGTATGTGTTAATGGGTGAGTTTATGCAGATTTGTTGCACCTATATGCAGACTATGCTTCAGATTTTTAAACAGCAAACAAAAATATTTTTAAGTTGGATGGTTTACAGTGTAAGTTCAGTTTTCCTTGCATGAGAGGTTGAGGAGAACAGAGAAATTGAGACTAAATATATTGCCTATTATTTCCTTCTCCATCATAATCCTTTTTTCTCTGTCTCATTATGCTGCATTATCTTTATTTTGGATCCTTTATGTGCATTTATTATGATAAATCCTCTGTCATTTTGTTCAACTATTAGTTAATTTGACCATCAATCTGTGCAGTCATTTTTGAGATTAAAGCAGTATTTTAACCTACATTTCAGATTTATTGAAACTGAAACATTTTAGTATGAATTATGCCTAAATAATATATATATAGATATTATATGCACATAAAATCTGCTGTCGTTTTCAGAATCAAGGTTGAAGACAGTTATTGAGAGATAATTGTTGCTATTTATGGGAAATGGGTTATCATTAAAAATAAGGGTTAAATGAAGAAGTTAGTTCTTTCCTGGGAAAGAAATTTACATTTCTTTGTAAAGTGACAGCCTTCAATAGCAATAAAATCTAAATTCAAATTTGCTATATAATAGACCTCCTTCCTTATTAAACTTTTTTTGGACTTAATAAAAAAGACTTCTTAAAGTTTATTTCTGTTCATGCTTGGCTTCCTTCCTAAAGCAAATATTTCTGGAACCTTAGAAGAAAATACCTTCGAAGAAAATCCCTTCAGCCATTTCATAATTATAAGATTATGAAATATATATTCCCATATAAATGCTAAATTCTGAATACCAATTTCTTGGTGGAGTAGGTCATTGAAAAACGAACTTTTTAACTTCCAGTTAGGATATGTAAATACTCCAAGAGTGAAAATAAAATAACCTAAAGGCCCCACAAATATGTGAAAAAGGTAAAGAAGGGATCTTTCCCCAGTAAATATGTCCTAAATTATTTTTTCCTTCAGCTCAGACCTTGAGGTAAAAATTATGATGGTCAGATATTTTTAAAAGGAAAAGGATTAAAATAGAAGTTGCAATGAGTCCAGATGATTTTGTGACAGTACCACTGGTGAAAAAACGCTTCTGCTCCTCAGTGGCAGAGCAAATTCACATCTACTTGCAAGAGAATGGTAGCTATGCAGAATGACAGGCTACATATTAAACAAAACAAAGCAAAACAAAAACAAAACAAAACAAAAATTCTAGGTAAAATTTAGTATCGCTAAAGTTGTTAACTTTAAATTGGAGTATTCTTGAAAGAAATAACACATGAAGTTCTTGGTTAGAGATATGCAGAAGGAAGAACTTTTATGTCTATTATCTTGGCAAATGCTAAAAGAGAGGTTTCTGGTCTAATGAATTTTCTGGTTTAAATATAATTGTCAACTGATGTTATATTTGAGACACTTTTTTGGATGATAATTTCAAATTGTGTGTTCTGAATCAAACTGAGGTCAAATTTGCAGAGACTGTAGCTGAGGAGATAATCTTCATGCAGTTCCAAATATCACTTTCTATATTGACACTTCTTGGTACATGGAATATAGAAGCTCTTTAAAGAACTGCAATGTGGTAAGAAATAACCATTGATGAAAATGTCCTCTGGTAAAACATATTCTTTTGCTTAAGCTCTTGCTTTTAAAGTGCTAGGAGAACTACAAATACAAGCACTGCATTAAAAGTCTTGAAGAAAGTTCATGATTAAACTTTTCAGTTTTCCATTCTTTAGGTATTAAAGGAGTACCTGTTTTTCATTATGTGGTACTGATATTTAGCACTTGGTGAAACATTCTGTTTGGATGTTTCTAGACTGTTTTATTTATGTTTTTTAAAAAATAGAAAAAATAAAATGGCTAAAAAAAAAAATCCATGACTAATGGCTTACAAATTGGTGACAGCAGGTTGTTTAACATAATTGTGCAAAAGCAACTGAGGCAAGAAAGAATAAAACTCTCAAAACTGCAGCAAAGCCAGTGTGACATCTACCTAGAGAGCAAATTTTCTGAACCCAGCAATTCATTCTCTTCTATCTTTCTCACTGCAAGTGTTGCCTTCAAAACAATGCTACCCAAGAGAGATACAATTGCTGTTTTAATTACAACCCACAAAAGAGAAAGCAACAGATGTATAAACATATTTTAAGTATTTATTAAATATCTGCTGAATTGTTACAGTCCTGTTGGCTCATTAGTAAAATCTCCATGGATTAACTACTGATTCCCAACACCTTCATCTACAAAGACATAAGGAAGATTTGCATTCTCACCTTATGTACACTCATTATAATTTCTTTTATACGTTGCTAATTATAAGACCTTATATTTCTTTGCTCTCTTCTTATTGGTGAGGTCTCACAGAATTGCTGACTATAAAAGATCTATAAAAGAGTCCACTGAATAAATATACCACACTATTAAGTTCTTTTTCAAACTGATCAAGGTTAAGAAGCATCAACTAACAAATAAAGCGAAAATAAAGAAAAAAGGGGGTGAGGGAGCAGGGGAAAAAAGCCTCAGTTCTTGGAATATTAAGACTGTGCGAATTTTTCTTATAATACCGAGGATAATTTTGATCCTACACACCACAGAGGTTTAGAATTTCCTGGAAGAATTGTCTTCTTTTATATTATGTCTCTAAATATAATTCAAGACTGACAAACACTTCGATATGATGATTTCTTAATATGCATAATCAGGAATAACTGCCGTACATTTTGCATAATAATATGTGAACTTTTCAGAGGGCACATTGCAAGTTTCACTTTCTGGACCCATGAGAGTTTGTATAAAAAGTGTATGGCCCTCAGAAGTGGAAGAGAGAGCTTTTTGCCGTTTATTTACCCCACCATTCCAGAGGACGACCAAAGATAAAAAAAGATATTAATCCAGCTTGCCTAGATTTGATAGTTTGGGTATATGGAAACTGAAAATTATGCATCCAATGCAGAAAGAACAGGAGGGGAAGAAAAAGACAAAAAAGAAAAGAAAGGAGGCATCCTCGTTATTTCTGTTACATTTCATTTTGGGTTAGGATGTGTAAGAGGCAACACTGGAAATGTTGAAAGGAGACAAAGGAAGTACAAACATTTTGATATATATCATATTCTATTAGAAAACAGTACTTTAGATGACTTGAGCTCTGACAGGTAAATAGAGGAGTAATGATATTTTTTGTGTGTCCAGTCATGTTATAAATATCTGCAAGGATGGAGATTCTGCAATATCTCAGGGCAACCTGTTCCAGTGATTGATCACAATTACAGTGTTGGGGTTTTTTTTGCCCTTATGTTTAAGCAGAATTTCCCATTTTCTGGGTTGTGCCCTTTTCTTCCTCTGTTTTCCTAGATCACCATTGACATGACATGAGTTCCTCTGTGTTCTTTATTTCTCCCATCAATTATTTATCCACACTGTGAAAAGAACCCTGTGCCTCTTCTTCAGGCTGAACACATACAGCACTCTGAGCTTTGTCATGTGCTCCCGTCCTTTAATCATCTTTCTGGTCGTTGGTTGACTAGCTCCAGCGAATATATATCTGTTTTGCACTGGAGAGCCCAGAAATGGACACAGCATCCAGATGTGTCACACCAGTAGTAAACAGAGGGGAAAGGTCACCTTTTTTTTGGTCTGCTGTCAGCACTCTGCCTAATACAGCTCAGGAGGCAGTGTTCCAGCTGATCAGTGCCCAGCCAGTACTGGTGCACGTAGGTATTCCTCCCCAGGAGCAGCATCTTGCACTTTGTTTTGCAGATCTTTATAGTGCTCCTGTGTTCCTGCTCATCCATTTCCTCAGCTTGTAGAAGTCTGTCTGAATGGGTCCTGAGCAGTGTTCTAGGGTACTACCATTCCTCACATTGTCCTTGGTGTTCTTGATTTCTATGTAGTATTATAATGTGACTCCAATACAGTATTTTTAAAAGAGTCAAAAAATAAATTGAAATTGTGGAGACCTTACATAATTTCATAATTATATGAAGTATATTACTAAGTACTTTCTTTCCACAAAAACCAAATAGACAACCATTAAATTATTTAATCAAAGCATTGACAGATGACTGAATTTATAAAGACCGCTGGTTTATTTCTATACTTGTTTAAACATCAAATGCCATTATTTCACCTAAACAATCAAATCATCTTATGTTACTTAAAGAGAATAATAGGATTCAGGAGACATATTATCTTCTGTAGAGAATGATATAATAGTTATAAGAATTGAAATGTAAGTCTTGTTGTCTAGATGTACACAGATTTTATTATTTTTATGCATGTTCAAAGAAGAGTCTATTAGCACTCTTCTCTTGGAAATCAGTAAAAAATATTAAGGGAAAAAAAGTTTTTAAGTTTTTTGAACTTGCTACTTTTTCTACATATACTTTTGAGGTTTTCTGATAGTATGCATATCAGAAATCACATTCTGTATATTAATTAATGCAAATAAGAGAGCTCCATGAACATTAATACCATTGTGTTGCAGATGGGTGATTTAGGATCATTCAAAGAATCACCATCAAAGGAATTTTCAGAATGATTTTCACATGAATTTACAAAAGTACAAGTTAATAAAGTTCAATGGTAAGGTTCATTCTATTAATTACTACATGGAAGAAACATACTTGGAAGAACTGTATCTTAGTCCACAATTTGTGATTTGAAATCTCTTTAACCTTGCTTATTTTGTAGTCATTTATGTTTGCAATAAATGAACATAAAATTAATCTTTCATTTTGTAATATTTCACACACACTGCAGAAGTACATAACAAGCAGTACAATAGTGTATAAAACAGAGTTTATGGTGGAGTTGTAATCGTTCTAAATACCGTCTAAGGGAAATGTCTTAAAGAGGCACAGAAAAGTAGGACTAACACATTTAATCCAGATTTGAAAGTCTTTATATCGATCTTTTCCCTCCAGTGAAATTCTGTAATTGTCTCTAGTACTGGGATAGAATGAAGTTTGAAGACAATTTTAATCAGAAAAATTATTTTACTGACAGCAACAATTTCCTTCTGGCTTCTGGCTACAGGACTTATAATTTTAAACAACATTTTAGTCATCAGTTTCTACAAACAAGCATAGTATATGCCAGTTTATCTGGATTAGGTTAAAAGATTTAATTTTCATACTACACAGTTCTGTTAAGTGGAAAAACTGTTAGGGACAATAAATGTAATAATAGAAACTACAGTTGTTTGGGTGGGTTTTCTGGTATATCAACTGCTTTTGAACTTCACACATATTTTGATGTAAAATGTGTATTTTTAAAAAGCAAAAAAAAAAAAAGGTAACATTAACTTAAATAGTTGTAGGCATTTAACACTGGTTGTCAGCTAAGACACAGCTGCTTCTCACTCCCCCGCAGTGGGATGGTGGAGAGGAATGGAAGCATAAAAGCCAGAAAATGTGTGTGTTGAGATAAAAGCAGTTTAATGAGGAAAGCAAAAGCTATGCAGAGAAGCAAAGCAAAACAAGTAATTCATTCACTACTTTCCAAGGGCATGCAGGTATTCAGTCACCCAAGAAAAGCAGGGTTCCATCACATGTAATGGTTACTTGGGAAGACAAATGCCGTCATTCATCCTGTCCTTCCTCCTTCTTACCCCAGCTTTATATGCTGAGCATGATGTCATATGGAGTGGAATATCATTTTGATCAGTTGGGCTCAGTTGTCCCAGTTGTGTCCCCTCCCAAATCCTTGTGCCTCCCTAGCCTCCTCACTGATGAGGTGGGGTGAGGGGCAGAAAAGGCCTTGACTCTCTGTAAGCACTGCTCAGCAGTAACAAAAGCATCTCTGTGCTATCAACACTATTTCCAGCAGAAATTCAAAACACAGACTTGTATTACTTCCTGTGGAGAAAACTAACTCTATCCCAACCAAAACCAGTATCAATGTAAAACCAGACATATATCTATAGGAAAATAAAAGAAGCCTAGGGTCTACTCCTGAAGTCAGGCTGTGGTGGGTTGACCATGGCTGGATGCCAGGTGTCCACCGAAAGTCACTCTGTCACTCCCCTCGTCAGCTGGAAAGTGGAAAGAAAACATGATGAAAGGTTTGAGATAAGGACAGGAAGAGATCACAAACCAATTACCATCATGGCCAAAGCAGATTTGTATTGGGGAAATTAATTTAATTTGATACAAATCAAATCAGAGTAGAATAAGAAGAAATAAAAACAAATTTTAAAATACCTTCCTCCCACCCTCTCTTCTTCTTAGATTTCACTCATGATTTCTCCGTGGCACAGGGGGAAGGGAACGGGGCCTGTGGTCAGTTCATTTCATGTTGTCTCTGCCTCTCCTTCCTCCTCATAGTCTTCCTCTGCTCCATTGTGAGGTCCCTCACACAGGTCACAGATCTTAGTGAACTGCTCCAGTGTGAATCCCTTACACAGAGCACAGTCTTTCAGAAACAAATTGCTTCACCATGGGTCCTGTGGGGTCCTGCCACTAAAACTGCTCTGGCTTGGGCTCCTCTTCTCCACAGGGTCACAAGTCCTGCCAGGAGCCTGCTTGAGCATGGGCTTCCCATGGGGTCATGGTCTCTTTCAGGCATCTACCCTCTCCAGCATGGAATCGTCTGAAGGCTGGAGAGGAATCTCTGTGCTTGGAGTGCCCCCTCCCTGTTCTTCACTGACCTTGGTGTCTACAAGGCTGTTTCTCTCACATATTCTCACTCCTCTCTCTGGCTCCTGCTTTGCAGCAGTTTGTTTTCCCCTTCTTAGACAGGCCATCCCAGAGGCACTGCCACTGTCACTGATGGCCTTAGCTTCGGCCAGGGGTAGGTCTGTCTTGGCTCTATCTATCTGTCTGGCTTGGACAGTATTGGCTGTATTGAACACAAGGAAAACTTCTAGTCTCCTTCCACAGAAGTCACCCCTGTGGCTGAACTGCTGCCAAAATCTTGGATTGCAAACACTATATACAGACTTGCATTGGATCACACTTCTTTGGTGTCAGCATAAACTCTACTAGAATGAAATTACACGATTGTACCTAAAGATCGCATTTGTACCTTGACATCTGCAGTACCCTACATATTGATCAGTTTGTGTGTCAAAATCAGAATTTTAAGGTATTTCTATGTAGCTGTATAGGTAAATGATCAGTAAGACAATATACCCTCTGAGGTAGTAGCTTTTCCAACTACTAAAAATCACCAAGCCATCACTGTTTTTTTCTAAAACAAGTGCTTTCAGTATACCAGGAGTAACAGTTTCATAGAACTCAGAATCTTTCCCATTGATGGGGACATACTCCCAAAGCACTGCTTCATTCCAGTCATCTCTGTCTGGTAAAACATTTCATTGTGCTCCATTACTGAACAGTAGAACTCATAGTAGCCATGTGGGTGCTCTGACAGTGCAGGATACACTGGCCCCCTGCTGCTATGACTAGTGAAACACTCAGCTAGACTAGGTATGAGGGGACAAGTAATTAAAAATGGCCGACTTCCTTTGGCTCAGTAAATTAAATTAATCTGGGAAGATGGGAAGAAGTTCAGCGTTGCAAATACCTTTTTATAACACGATTCATTTTTGCTGTCCACCACATGGATGATACATCATTCTTTCATCAATATTCAGCAAAATTGGCAGAAAACTCAGCCATTTTATTGCCAGAATTACTGATTCGTTTTCTGCAAAGTGGCAATCCCAGATGTGTTGTTTACTACAGGAATTGCTTTGGGGAATAATTTTAATAATAGCATGACTTGTGGTTAGGGGACTAATATAACTAGCCAGGCAGAAAAAAATTGTACTCAAAAGTCCAAAACAAGTGTGACTCATGAATGGTAAATGTAAGCAAAAATGGGCCTGATCCTCTGCTGCTTGGTATGTGGCAACGAAAGCACAAAAGTTCTTCCCAGACTGGCTTGTTTTAGATTTCCAGAGGTTAGAAACTGCACAAAACAAGAAAGGGCTATGAATATTGCCCTGTAACATGCAGAACTGCAGAATGCATACTAATCTGAATAAATGGCTATTGTATTTTGACAAAAGAATATTTGAGGATGAAAAATGTGCTGGTTTTGCACACATCTTCAAAGATATCCCAAAAAAGAGTTTGGGCAAAATTTTTTTAAAAACTTCAAAATAAATACTGTATTTTTTTTTTTTTTCAAACAGATGTTCTATAAGAAGTTTGTAATGAAATCTTACAAAGAACTCAGATGACAATTTGGATATAAAACAATCTTTCAAATAAGTCAAAGCCAGCACAGGGAAGCCAAATGCCTTTTCTCTATGAGTGTTCACTGTGGAAAAATGAGGGAGGTTCTTTCACTGGAACTCTTTTTTGTTGGAGACCCAGCAGCAGTTGTGCCTGAAATTGGCTGTAAAAGGGGTTATGAAGCAGACTGACAAAATAAGCAGTAACAAATTGGTAGGACTACATGGCATTCACTCAAGTGTTCTAAGATAACTCAAGGATGAAATAGCTAAATTACTAATGGTAGTGTGTAACTTCTCTCTTCAAAACCACTGTTGCAGCTTAGGACTGGGAAATGATAAATGTGATACCGGAGGAGATCCAAAAAATTTCTCTCTGTGGCAGGCTGTGGCATAGCTGACAGCTAGGTGACCAACAAGCCTCTCTATCACTCCTCCTCAAGAGAACAGGGGGATAAAATACAACTAAACGCTTGTTGGTTGAGATAAGGGTGGGGAGATCACTCAGCAATTACCTCCATGAAAAAAACAGACTTGGTAAAATTAATTTAATTTATTGCCAATTAAGCAGGCTAGGATAATGAGAAATACATTTTCACTCCTCTCACTCCCAGTTGCTGCATGGCATTTTTACCCTTTCTTCAACAGGTTCTCACAGAGGCACTGGCAACATCAGTGCTGAGTTCAGCTTTGGCCAAAGGTGTGACTGTCCCGGAGCTGGCTGGAACTGACTCTGCTCAGCATGGGAACATGGGTATCTTCTCACAGTAGCCAGCACCTGGGCACACACATCAGTTACATCTGAATATACAAACAAATAAATAATTAGAAAGAGGACGAAAAATTAAGCAGTCTTCTCTAGCAGAGCATTGAGATTATCATAGATTTGTGTTGGCAGAATATTTTTTTACAGTCATTAGCAAATAATCTGAGAAAAGAGATCAACAGTCAAGTGACAAAATATTTCCAAGTATAAAGTCCTTCAGTGCTGGGCAGACAGAGTTCAGCTTTGAAAACTTTGATGAAGTCAGTAGGAATGTGAATGACAATGTTAAAAAATGGCAGATGAAATATAATGTTGATAAATGTAAAGTAATCCTCATAGAGAAACCAATAAAGGGCATTGAGCTGACCATATTACCAAGAGGAAGATTTTGGTTTGTGACAGTCAGTTCTAATGCTCAGCAAATGTGAAAAGAAATCAGTTGTCAGAAAATAATAAAGAAATACAGAATGAAACAGAATATGTCATTATTCCAGTGTGTAATTTCATGTTTCTCATATGTTTTAAATGCTATACAACCCTAGTCCCTGCACCTCAAAAAGATATAGTAGAATTGAAAAATATTCAGGAAAGAGTGAAACCTCTCATTAAAAATGTGGAAACATTTCCATACAAGTAATGATTTTGCAAGGCAGAACCAAACAGGAACCTGTATGGAAGAAATGGGGTAGTGGATTTAATAAACATCCACAAAATCACAAGTGCCATAGACAGTTTAACAGAGATTGATCATTCCTGTTTTCTTCCTATCTACTATCAAATAAAGCTAATGGGAGGTAAGTTCAGAATAAAGGTGAGCTTTTAGGTTTTCTGAGGTTTTTTTCCCTCCATGTAATATGTAGTAGAATAATGAAACTCTTTGATAAAGAATGCTGTAGACTAAAAATTTGAATAGGTCCAAGGTCTTATTAGATAGTTCTGTGGAAGAAAAATTTATTAAGCATTACTAAATAAGCAGAGCACATCTGATTCAGGATATTTCCTGAAATGAAAAAAAAAACCAAAACAATAAAAGGCAGTGAAGTCATTCAGGAAATTTCATATATGCTTGCTCCATCCTTCCTTCTGCAGTGTCTACTTATTCCTGCTGCTAGGAAAAAGATCTTTTGATCTGACTTAATGCCATCATAATCTGTTATTTAATTTTTTGGCCAGGGTTAGACTTACCTGGATTTGGTCAATATCCCATTCTTGCAATTAGATCAGTATAGAGTATATATTCTGCACAATGCTCCCTGAGGAGGGGAGGTGGAGAGGGATGTGCTCATCTCCCTGGTGTCCAGTGACAGGATGTAGGACAATGGTTTAAAACTGCATGAGGGGACACTCATATGTGACAATAAAAAATATTTTATTATTGAGAAGGTGGTCAAAAACTGTAACAGGCTTGCTAGGGAGGTGGTTGATGCCCCAAGCCTCTCAGTGTTTTAGAGGCATTTGGACAATGCCCTTAAAACATGCTTTAGCTATTGGTCAGCCCTGGTCAGAGAGTTCGAGTAGATGATCATTGCAGAACCCTCCCATTCTTGGTGAACTATTGTTATCTATTTTATTGTAAACCTAACTAAGTATTCTCATTTAGAAAAACTGTAAAATACTTAGCATCTATTTAATTGTCATCTATGTACAAAATCCCCTATGCCTAATGTGGGAAAAATTTCAATGTCACTTTAAAAAGCAACAACATTAATTAATTTCACACCCATCAAACCCTCACATGATTTTGAGGCCTTACGGAAGAAAATGAAGCACAAAGCAATGACAGTTGAATAGTGAGTGCACTCCCACTCACTTCTCTTTTGAGGAAAAAATAAAACTTTTAGGCTGTAGAGGTTACACCTCGATTTAACCGAAGTGGTCTTAACAGCTAAGAATATTAAAACAATTAATGAAATTCACTAAAGAAACCGTACTTTTCTTCAGCTTCTGGTGCTGAAATAACACACAAACAGATTTTCCTAGATTTTTTATGTGTATTTTAGAGCTTCTTTTATAGCTTGGAAGAATGGCTGAAGAATTATATCAGCTTCTGACAGCAATCAAAGCCTAGTAGGTAAAGTTAAGCACGACAAGACAGTTTCTAACAGTAGGTATATTAGGATAAATCTAGACTAGTCACCTTGATTTTTTTTCACTATTGTACCTCTAAATCTGCCTCAGTATGTTAATTTCTTTAGATAAAGATTTTTTAAAAAGTGATAAAATCATCCTGCTCTTTCAGTTCTTTTCTCATTAAAGCTAGTATCTTCTGTCTCTTCCATTAGAGTCAGACATAATCATACCCAGAAGACCAACACATCCATCGCTGTTCAGCTGCTGTAGTGTTCTTCACTCAGCAGGAAGTAAGATTACTTTATCAGCAGGAGGTTTTCTGCTAAATCCATTGAAAAGTTGATATTCTTGAGGAATCTTTTATATAATTATACAGAAGAATCAACAGAGGCAAGCATCAGCAGAGCCAGCAGCATTATACAGGGTTACAAATTGAAGAACATGGTTCATACTGGAAAGGTTGTCAGTCTCAAGGAGTGCTGAAAGAGTTGAATGTTTTAGTTAAAGAACAGTTATTTATATTTCATAGATCTTCTTGATTTCTTTTTTAAATTGTTTTCCTGTTAATTTGTTTAGAGATAAATGATATGCAACTTTTATGCAGCTAGGTGACCTACTTGGCCATTTTTTGATTTGCATTCTGTAAATAAAGGATATAAACGTCAATATAAAGAAAGTATTTTATTCTATTTTCCAGTCTTACACTTTTCCCCTCAGTGATCCTTATGATGAAAACAAGTCCCATTACCTCTTATGAGCCTCACACATATTCCTTAACTTAGTCTAGTCATTCTTTTCAGAAAGTTGTTCCTTGATTCTCTTAAAAGCAGACCCAACCTTGACAAAGTTTCCTAAATAAGCAGAATAGTTTAGATTTTAGCAGATATATCTTGCTCCAGTAGGTGGAGATTATTATAAGTGTTAGAGAGATTAAGGCAAATCCATCACTGTATGTCTGCGACCAATGCTCAGGATTACCCAGTTTAGGGTTTCATACAGACGAATGTCTAAAAAATACTGAAAGTATTGAGTAGAATACTATTGTTTTGGGTCAGTCTTGGTTTTCTAAGTAGCAGACACAGTGCCAATTTTAAACTACGTCCATTCTTATTAATGTAAGGAAAACAGTCTAATTACAGTTTTTAATAGAAACCATATTATAAGTAAATAAATTCTAAATATTCACTAGAAAAAAAAGCACGTCTCTTTGTCGCTGTAGTAGTGAGCATGGAGAGAAAACCAACACAGATTTGGTCTAGGAAGAAAGGTGAAGAAGTGTCTTTATTTAATTATATACAGCCCATTTTATATATTTGTATTCTTGCATGGTGTAAGGTCATTGGACCTTTGGTCATCCACCTCCTGAAGTGATTGGTCAGTTCTCCCAACACCCATTTCAAAATATTTCTCTAGTCAGTATCATAACAGTCCACAGGTGCAAGATAGAGAAAATAGTTTACAGAAAACCGTAATATTGTTTTGAATAGCTTGCATGGGAAAGACAGAGCTCTCATGAAAAGTTGCAGCCTCACAAAATGCTGCAGAAAGCTGGAAAGTCTCTCTGCTAAAGCTTTTTAGCATCCATATCTCTTTACTGAATCTGTATTTTTGCTAGGTTTCAGATAGTTTCATTTTTTCAACAAAAAAACTTTGTCTGAGAAAAGACATACATCTTTGAAGAAAAGTCTTAATGAGAAAAGAAGGTGTTAAACCAGGTTTTTCTCAGTTATTATTAGACAAAAGTGTTTTCTCATGTTGTGAAGATACAAGCTGTCCCAGTTTTGGCCAAATTCAGGGAAACTTCCGAAAGGAACGTCTCCTCAAAGGAAGGCAGGCTATAGCCACTCCTCCCCCACCAGGTTCGGGAAAGAAGTATTCCTCGGAGGAATGCGAAAGAGAAAAAAAACCTATTTATTTAACCAAACACACAGGAAAATAATAATAATGTTAAATAATAAAATCTCTCGCTGTGGAGAGAAAACATGAAAGATTTTAGAGTCCTTTTGTGAGTGTGGTCTCTCTCCTCCTCCTTGGAGCTGGGTCGGCGTGGGGGCCCCCCTGCAGGCCAGTGGAAGGTTCCCCAGTGGGATTCTGATGTTCTGGAGTTCTGAACAAGTCCAGGAAAGAAGGAATCAAAACCAAAGTCCCAGAAAAACAAGGCTTAACTCTCCGTCTCTCTCTAAAGAAAAAGAGCCAAAGAGCTGGCTGGAAAAAGCAGGCAGGGTGCTTCCTCCGCTCTTCTCCCCACAGCAGAGGAACGCAGAGGAGTAGTGACCTTGAAGCACAGACTGCTTTGAAAAGTTTGTCTGGCCTTTTTTCTTTCTCTCTCCTCTCTTGGGGCTCACTTTAAAGGCACAGAAAGGCACAGGAATCATGTCTGGGCATAGAGCGATGGTAGGGGACACACATCATAAAGTCACCTCAAGACACAAGTGTAACAATGTGAAGAGTGTTCTGAGGAGACTAAACATATTGGGCAACTCCCAAATTTTATTTGAGGCTTAAGCAATACTTTGACCCAAATTCTAAAGAAGCATCCATACAGATTAAAAAAAAAAAATTCAAATGCTACTAATAATCCCTTCTTTTTCTATCCTTTTGAATGCTAGCTTTTTTAAACTGACTTCAAATTTTTGCATCTTTAAGTAGGTTCATTTAAAGCTCTGGATTCCTACCAAATTAGATTATCTCTCAAAGTGCTTTACAGGACCATGAAATGTCTTGTTTCTGTTAAGCGTTAACCACAGATATTAAGGAGGGTAGAAAGTAGAGTAAAAAAGTAATAAATTTTAAAAAAATCTTACATATATATTATAGACTATATTATAGATTATGTGTTATTTTGAACCAGTTTTGTTCCATTATGCGGCGTGACTGAAAGTCTCCACGAATATTTTAGAGGGAAGTTGGAAAATATGAGTTCATTAACTGGTACTATCAAAAGGAACTTCTCAAAATCACTGTCTTTGGAGCATCTCTGAACCTTCATCTGTATGGATCAGGCCAGGGAACTCGTAAAAAATTTGTAGACTTCTGACTAGGAAAGCTTTTTCTGGTGAGTGAGCTGACCTGTGCCAGAAAGTGCCATAGCCACTGTAAAGAAAGGGAAAACCACACAAGATCTTAAAGATTGCCATTCTTGGAAGCAGTGAACTTTCAGATCTCAACTCCACCATGGAACATCACCTTTAGGATTTTTATTTAAAAGAAAATTTTTTTTCATCATCTTAAATAATCTTTGAAAACAATAGAAATAATATTTATCCTAGGATTTCAACAGTCATGATCTCACCAAATAAGCATTGAAAATTTTTACAAATATATTTTATATCTGAGTCTCCTTTTAACTATATTATTGCCCAAATATTCACCAATTGAACTAGCTCTAATAGTTATAATAATTTATCAAAAACTTGATTAATATTAATGTTAAATTGGTTTATTTGATCACCAATCAGGTAAAAAAAGACATTTATTTTCATCAGACTTCTACTAATCATTAACAGATATTTTATCTTATTATACTTTGTTATTAATAGTCAGATTTTATTTAATTTCACTTTCAACTGACTGTGGTGATTGTTTTAATATGATTAAATTGATTTAATATGACAGGCTTTGGTGGATTACATTGTGATGACTTGATGGAGGTACATACAGAGTGTCAGTAGCCCATGAGCAAAGTTTATGGATATCAGTGAGAGAAATAACAGATTCCAAGATCTCCATACAAAACACATAAGATGTAGCTTCATTTTAGTTTCATTTTATTTTTGTCTCCCAATAATCTATTGTTTTGTTTGGTAGATTTTTTTTTTCCTCATTTTACTGTTCATCAACTTCTAAATTAAATATAATCATGATTTTGTAAATATGGGTCCCAGCCATAAGGAGAAACAAAACTTAAGGATAAAACCAGACAAATGGACAAAGCTAGAGCTCTGGTAATGCTGCAGAAAGATAATAATTGCTATCCTGGAACCACTCAATACACAGAGCTCAAGTAATCTTCATTATTTAATTAAGCAAAAAAATAGTTGAACTTTGTTATCTGAAATATAACTGAAAACAAAAAATGATTAAATTAATTGTCAATATGAAAGAAACAAGTATGGATGTGGAAGACCAGACTTCAACACCTGATTTCAAATTATGTAGGTTTAGCTTTTTGTTTTTCATCTTCCTTACCAGAATTTATCATTTTACTGTGCGTTGCTAATGGCCTATTGAACAGTTAGTCCACAGAGAAACATACTAAGTTAAAATAACAAAGTCAAAAGGAAAACATCTTCTATTTTGTTCTAGGTGTGGCCATTTGATAGCATTAATTTAATATTCTTCAGTACACCTTCTAAAAATCTATACTGATTTCAATTGTTTGTTTTGTATACTCACAGAATTTAAAAAACTTTTGAAGCACAAAAGATTTTTTTTAACATGGGTCTGTTAGTTTGGATATTCACTTTTCACTTTATTTACGAGCATGAAGTTATTGAATGCTGCAGTTATTACCTTTGGTGATGAGCGATCTCTGCCACCAATAACATCCTCTGAACGTGGACAGGTATGAGGGCTGCAAGGCAGAAAAAGTACTCAAGATGTTTGGCTGCTGAATAATTCCCCTTTAAAATAAGGTGATATAAAGAAATAGGATCGTACAGTACTTCTTGAATTTTAACAATCAACTCCCAGTGTAGGGAAAGTTCATATAAATAGCAGATTATACTCTATAGTGATGTATAGGAGTTACCACCTCAGAGGATATGGGCAATACAAATAGACTTTTTGTATAATTTTTTTTCAAAATAAGTTTTGTTGAACTTTCTTTAATCTTAAAGTACCACACGAGCTTTTATTCAGAGAAGTTAATTATTACCTGCTACACTGCGTGGCTTATAATTATGAGATGCTATTTAAAACTCATTACGCATAGAAAGAAAGCTCTTACTTACTGTATATTCAAAAGAGACTACTAGTTTGTATCTGTTTGATAACAAACTCATCTATACTTTGTAAAACCTGCTTCTTCTGACAATTTAGCTAGATTTTTACACTATAATCTAATTACAGAGTATTTCAAAACCTAGGTCCAAATATAAAATGTCATTGAGCATTATATGTGTATTCTTGATTGTTTATTTGTTGCCAGAAAATCTTTGTGAAGTTCCAGAAGTGTGTGATAAGAGCAATTGCCTCTTTCAAGATGACTCACAAGGGACTGCTGGGACATAGTAATTTGCAGCTTATCATGACACTAACATAAATCTGAAGGCAGAAGATGGTGGCCACTCACTACTCTTGTGAATCTAAGCTGTTTTACCTAGGTGAGAGATGAGGCCTAGGTGGGCGATATTAGATATTCTAAACAGCTATGATTACCATGTAAATTTATTTTTAATAGTATATACAATAAATTCAACCAAATAGGTAAATCAGGTAGTGTGGCATTTAGGTAAAACCTTATAAAATGAAGGCCGTGTTGCCTTTGTAAAATCATTACTTAGGCCTGTTACTTCAGCTGGAGAATGTGAGAAAAGAAAAACAATCAGCTTCTAGCCATGAAAATGTAGTATCAACAGGAGCAAGAAATCTAAACAACAGAGGGAGAAAAACAGCAACGTATCTGCACCTGGTATTTTTCTGAATGCCTTTATGCTTACGCTATAGGTAGCCTATGGTAGTATATTGTAGTTAATATAGCCAATGAACTTATTGTTGTAATTTAGCAGCCAATGAATATGTAACACAAATAATAACATAGAGAAGTGCATAAAAGAGGTCACTATTGTTTAACAAACTGCTTTTTGCCTGAAGTTGTTGGTGGGGTTCGTGTGTGTCGTGGCCGTCTCAACAGCGACAAGGTAGGTTTTGAATCATGTCATTTAAAAAATGAAGAGTTCTCAAACAAACAGAATATAACTTACTGGAAATTTAAATTTTCCTGTGTTATTGTTGAAAGATTTCCTAGTAATATTGTCACAAGTAAAACAACACCATACTATGTGCAATTTTGGTTTATTCAACTGTTTTTCCATGCATTCATGGTATCCACAGCTTGATTCATTCCTGCAGTTTGTTAAGGACCTTGAAGTTTGATCTCTCTCTTCCTCCATTCCTTTTAAAGATTAAATTTGTTCTCAAAAAGCAGCTGGTGAATTATCAATAATTTTCATGTGCTTGAAAGTGATTGAATCAACATAATCACATGCTACAAATGAACAGATGGGGGAAACACGGCTTCAAGACACCTCAGATAAAGATCAAACCAGGTTGAATAAAGTCAGTTACAAAATGCAACCTTTTCAACACTCCATCAGTTTTAAAATACTAGGACATTCTGAAAATTATTTTATTCAAAGCATGAAGTATTGGTTACCATAAATCAAGTTATTCGTAAATTTCCCTTCAGCATACAGTATTTACAGAATACTGGTGGTTTTATCCCAGCTTTTCACAGTACTGAGAAACACCGCTGAGAGAAAATTCAGGGGGGTGGGGGGTGGTTTATGAAGGCATTTTTTGAAGTATTTGCTGTACCTCTATGCCTTTGTTTTAGAACCTAGTAATATTAAGAGTTTTAAAATAGTTTAACAAAGGTGTGCACAGCTGTCATTGGAGCTTCTTATTTCCTCTAATATTTAACACTGAGGTTACAAGATAACAAACCTTGGTTTCTCCTCTTCCTTAAGAGCAACTTTCAGTGCTCCTCTGCAAATAAGAATTCACTGATCGGAGCAGCAGCTGTCAGTGTATGAGACTGGTAGAAGGTGTTATCACTCCAATACAGACAATGACTGTTAAACTGACCTTTTTTCAACAGTATTAAGATTTTTACATAATACATTTACAAAGCAACTAAGACTTAGAGAAAACAGTGAAGGAAAAATGTATTAATCTAAGTCTATGAACAAAGCTGTATCTCTATAAACTTTTTCACTTGAGGCAATGTGACTAATAAGATAAATAAACAGATGCTCCACACAGGCTGTCTGAGATATACTTTAAACCGTTGCTGTATTTATAGTGAGTGTTATCCCTAATGCACCAGTAAAAGGACTTTTTCAATTATCTTGATCAATTCTCATTTCCTAGGCAAGTCAGTTCAAAACTACATTTTTTTTATTCTGACCTCATTTAGGGGGACTTGCCTATGCCTTCATTCCAATATGTGACGTCAACTGGTATGTAACAGATATTATGATATACTATTTTTGATTGAACACAGTGGAGATACATATATATAAAAGATACATATATTTAGTTCTATTCCTTCCATTACATCTAACATAAATTCTTGTATAATAAGCTCTGACTTGTGCTAAAATTTCTGTCACCCAAAAATCAAGATCATAATTTATTTTATTTATTTCTCTATGTACATTTCCATTTAAATTCCGTAGCTGTATATCCTGTCCTAAATCCGGGTTCAAGTGGAGATAAGTCATATATATTCACCGCAAAACTATTCTCACTTCCCATAAATTGCATCTATGTAAAAACCTGGTCTTTCTCTGAAACCTGAATTCAACAGTGCAGAAATAACATGACCTGACTTAAGTCACAGTAACAGTTAAGAAACTCATGTTTCTACATGACCAGGACACTGTTAAGATCCTGTGTCATACACAAAGCAGCACAATGCCATTGCCCTGATGAAGGAACTTGACAACTTAGGTTAGGACATGTACACGACAGGCTGTTTTGCTCTCAAATATTTCTTTGGACCTCTACCCCATCTCACCAACGGATTTTGGTATTGTTTCTGTGTTCAAGATTAATGTACAATGTGTCAGACACTAAACTTCTTAATCTCAAGAAAGTTTTCTGTCTGCATAACTACTTTTTCAGTCTAGGCCTGAGTAACCTGGAGCAACATGAGCGACAGTACAGGTGAATTACAGATATTGTCTCAATACTCACTGTGATGAGATATAGACTCCAAGAAAGTTGTGGGGGCTATAATAGAAGCTTATTTTATTTTTTAGAGCCTGTTATGTTCTGGGTTTTGCCAAAAAGCAGTTTGGTTCAAAGGTATTCTAGACAGGGCTTTGCTTCATGTTTAGGCATAATTGCTTTTAATTTTGAGGCTATTCTGTAAACAGAAAAATATGAGACTTCCTAGGAATGTTGGAAATGCAAGCCTATCTATCTTCATCAAGGAAAACCATAATAATGATATTTATTAAATTAAAAAAAAAAAAAAAAAAAACAAAACCCAAAACTATAATTACTTTGAATAAGAAAAAAAAATATTCATTTTTCAAAACATATCACTCATCACAACATCTGCAAATCTCATGCTACCAGCAGGATATTCCAGTCCTTCCAGAATCATGTTTTCCTGCCTGTATACTCACCTCTGTGTAGAGTATGAGGTCATAGAACAGAAGGGACAGATATCAAACCTGTTTCCTGTGTAATTCCATGCTCCTTCATTATGAGTACGCTCCATTAGAACTTCCTTCTTCTTTACATTGTCCGAAGGACACATGGAAGTTTATCACAAAAAAAACTTACATCAACATAGAAGAATATATAAAAATTTGCATTACAAAAAGAGCATGTGTTGTTCAGAAAGAGCTTTTCAGTGAAGCTTTTATTGAACAGATAATTATGAATATGAGAAAAGCGTACACTGATACTTTCCCAGAATATTTAAGGTTCCATGAATTTATAATGCAGTGTACATACCTCAGCTAGAACTGATGACTTCTGCTTCATAGAAATCTTTGATGGATTTTTCTCTTTCAATATGTCCAGATGTTTCTGGACTTATAAAAACTTTAAGCATTTGTCCTTGGGCAAATTATTATTTTCTCATAAGCTGTGTGAAGAACGAATATTTCCTTTATCTCTCCTCTGCCCTCAAGGTTTTTTCTGTCTTGAGACCTAATACAAAATTGTCCCACTGTGTGGTAAAAATGTACTTATTCAGAGTTGTTCAGAAGAGCTGAGACTACATTAAAGAAATCAGTTCAAGACAAACAAAATGAAATAAAATTTAAAAAATAGAAATTATGTATGTATACTTCATGTTTAATCTGTTATTAACTCCTTATACTTCAAGGATCAATAAATGCTGAACAAGAGATTCATATAATAAGAGGCTAGATTAATTTAAATTTCTCAACTTTACCTAACAGATATAATTCAGTATCATATCAGTATACCCCAAATTATTCCAAACCACACACTGAATCTGAATAAATTCCTTTACAGAAGGATGAAGCCAGGAAAAGCATCAATGTTAAGTGGATGGAATCATTGCAGTTGCAGTAATTCACTTTTTTTCCTTAAAAACCCCACTCACATACACATTTCCTACCTTCCCCCCCCTCCCCCCGCCACAAAAGGCTGAGCACAGAAACAAAAGTACAAACAATCAAACAAAACAGAAAACCAAAACCAACTAAACAAAAGAAATCAAAGCAGGAAGGGGCAACTCCAGCAACAAGTGAATGAGAGAAGCTCAGCTTTTTGTCAACTTTTAGGAGAATGGAAAAGGGAAACAGTGTATCTATCTCCATTTTTGTCTCTGATAGCATAGGGTTAAAATGTTTCTCAAATTGTGTTAGCTTAGGTGGGCTTTGAATAGGGATTGTTTCTGCTAAATCTTGTGACTCTGCACCCGTGTATGGTAAAAAGTCAAAATGTTCTGACCGCTTAATCATAACATGGATCATAAGGAAAGAACAGCAAATATGGGGGAATATTGTGGGAGAGGGGCTCGAAGCTTATGCTCGAATGATTACAATAGAACCTGTAGCTTATGCGCGATTGATCACAATAGAACAATAGATGGCTAATAATTAACATATGATTCTATAGCTGTTATGTAAGAGAAGAATATAAAATGGATTTTACTTCGAACCCTTGTCGGAATCTGATTTGGGTTTGTACCCCGATTCCCGAGCGCTCTTCAAATAAAAGGCACCTGCATATAATCATGCTGTGATTATGTGTTTCTACGCTAACATCTCCTTTCACAGCTCCCAACTCATCCCATCCTATATCACCTACCCTCTACTCTTTTTTATATCTGGTTCTATATTTTTCGCAAGAAGAGAAATCTAATCTTTTTTTTCCAAAAGTTTTGTTTTTGATGGCTGGAAGCACAATTTCCAAGAATAACTTAACAATGACAAAAATTAAATGTTTGGCTGTGTAATAACATCTCCAAAATACCATTTTGCGGAAAATTGACTTGTAAGATTGATCTCAGTGATTCGGTAGAATTGTCAGTATGGAGGAATTCTAAATATATGAAAAATCACCAGGAACTGGCAAGCATTTCAGTCACCTTTATTACTTCTTTTTCTGTTTATTCATTATTGATACATGAAGAATAACAGTCCCAAGAAAAAAGGGATATGAGCTATTGTCTCCAAAAGAAGTTGTTCTTAAATTCATCCAGTACTGAATATACTGTTTGTGGCAGTTTTTGTAACAGCCTAAGGGAAGTCTTTGGTATGTGCTTCAGCCAGCTGAGCCATATTTTACTTTAATATTTATATAATTTATTTTTCTACAGCAGTACACAGTGTGTCATACTTCAAAGATAGCCAGCACACAGATAGTCTCCTGAAGATGAGAGCCAGGATAAGTTATCCAACACCTCCTCTTTACATAAATATCTACAATATATTATTTCCAATATAATGTACATTTTTCATCTTACTTTTTTTCTTATTATTGTCTCATCTCACCCTTGATTCCTTCCTTAATATTCAATGTCCCTGACAGCTGTTTTCCTTATGGTGGGGCTGTTGGGAGCAGTTATAAAGAAAGTGGTTTCCCTGGAAACAGAAACTGTGATGTACGACGTAAAAGTTTTTAGAATATTTCCACTTACTTCTAGCCAGAAGTTTTCATATCTTTTCAAAAAATGGAAAGTCTGCCACTTTTTTCTGATCAATAGTACCACTCTTAAAAATGTTAGAGTACAGTTATTCCATCTCTCCACCCCGCAAGCTATTTATTACTTCTGTTGTAATATGAAGCATAGTTTACTTCATATCAGCACATTTTACAAGTATGTAAAAGACGTGCTAGCTCATGTTCCTTGAACACGTTTTCGTAATTTTCAGTAAGACTGCTGCTATTAAAGTATCTGCTTAGACTTGAACAACGTAACTGCACTAAAAGGAACTTCTAGAGGTTATAATATGCATCCTCCATCCTCCATCAGTATTATTTTGCTCACTCTTTAATTCTAGCTAATTATAAGCACATTTGTTGAAGCTTTGTAGCTATTTGATGAGGGAAAAATCACAAATACGTGTTGCTTCTCCCTGAACTTACTATCCCAGAATCAATAATTATCACGCACATATAACAGAGTCTTCGTCTCTTTTCTCTGTATAGTCACCTCATAGCCCTCCTGAGACAGAAACACTACATTTCTGGAATATTCTTGAAACAATTTCTAGCTTAGAATTTGTGTTTATAAATTAGAAATCAGACATATGAATTTTGAAAAAGTGGTTATTGAATTTTCCTATTGATGCACAATATGATAAACATAGAACAATGTTCCAGCCTCCCAAGCAACCCATCACACCCATTTAAGAATAAAGATCAGGACCCGAAATAGTCGTCTGACCATATTCATCTCCAGACATCTTTTAAATCTTTTTCATCAATTTCCTAATCAGGGTTTCAAACCATTCACTGGCACCTACCAACAGGGAGGGACTGCTTTGTCAAGCACTGTTTCAGTGTGTATGTAAATAATGCAATTTAAATTACCATAGCAAGACACAAATAGTTTTTTGCATTTATATATCCTATCATTGCATGCACCATTGGTTATGTAAAGAAGTACAAATAATTGTATTCTGAAAATTACATATTCTGCCTTGTTTATGCTGACACTATGTTTTCATAATTTTGTCTGTAATGTTTGGGTTAAATTATTTGTTTTTTATCTTTAACTGTGCATTTTGGTTTTAGAGACATTCTTTTTTATTGTAGTTGATGTATCTTTTATCTATTTTTCAATTTAAAAGTTTATTTTTACATCAGTGATTGTGAGGAGCCAAAGGCTGTAGCTTCGTTGTTCCTTTTCAAAGATAAAGAATGCATTTCCAGTTCAGCAGCACAAACAGGCTTCTGAACCACTGTCATACTACAAAAAGTTTTTCAGTATTACTTGCATTACTTTACATTTACAGGAAATTATAGTATTTCCTTCATTTGATTATCCTAAAGCCCTTCTCAAGTGATCATTCATTATTATATGCAAAGTATAAGCTAATTGGTAGTATTTTCTACAAATAAAGATGAAAAACTTCAGGTCAGAGAAACTAAGCAACATCAGTACCTGAATTGTCTGCATTAGGGCTGAGAATAACATGACACGAGCAAAAACAAAAGATTTGCTACTCCAGTCACCCACTGAAACCCACATTTTTATGTTTATGAATCCACTTTTCTAGTTATGGTTGTTGGTTTGTTTTTATTGTTTTGGTTTTTTTTTTCCTAATAACCAAGACCTATGCAATCTCATCTACATTACAGTTCCAACTTCATCGCTGTCCAAATTATTGACATGGGCAAGGCAAATTGGCAGTGACACATATTTGTATTTCTTTCCAGTGTTTGGAAAGGCTAGATAAAATCAATTTTTTTAATTAAATGGATCTTTTTCCAGTCCTTCCAAAACTTCCATTACTTTTTTGAGCAAACCATTTCATTCACCAATCTTTCTAGTGCACTTAAAAAACACAGTGTACTTCAGAAACACATAGTGTCTGTGTGTATTTTCTGAAGAGATGGAGCTGAATGATGTTTCCCAGATTCTGGCATCCTCTATCCTAATATGCCAATGTATCAATTTAACTTTTCTACTTTGTTTTATTTATTTAGGGTAAAAAAGTGTAGTAATATCCTTTCAAAGATCACTTTCTTCAAACAGTATACCAAAACACTCAAACATCATAGTGGCAAGACATTGTCTCTGTCTCAATATAGAAGGAAAAATTGTGGTTGGCTGTCCTGTATGATTTTTTTTATCTTGTTCTAAGAAACATTAGAACTTCCATATAATACAATAACCTGCACAATGTATGGAGAGCCAGCTCACTCCTAGAGGTGTGAAATTAATCTTCTTTACCAACTGTTATTTTGTCAAGCAGTAACTCCAGGTCATTTTAAATAATTCCAGCAATGAATAACAAATGCAGAAAATTCCAAATCATCTATGACAACATTTCTGGATAGAAAAAGAAGGAATATCTGAAAAATTAGGAATACACTGCTAAATTATTTGTGTCTGCTTTCATGACTAATATGTTTAAAACTCAGTTGCTGAACTAAATCACCAAATATATCTCATTGTCAAAACAGTTCAGACTATTCAAATTTTAGAATTTTCTCCATGCAAGAGAACTACTAATTGCGTATCTTTTGGTAAAAGGGTGAGGCAAATCGTAGAAGGTTTTTGTTGTTTGGTTCTGGTTTTTGTTCTTCCAAATACAGAATGTTATCTTATGATTAGAAATATCATCAAACAATAGAAACTTCTTTTCTCACAATCACATCATTTCTCTTACTTCAAGAAAAAATAGCTTTAGATAAAATAGCTAGTGAATTTCTATTTTTTCTCTTGTTAACAGAGTCTGTTGGAAGTGTATCTATCTATTAATGATTGCTAGATACAAATAAGGTCATAGAGATTGTTTATGGTGTGTTTCACCAGAATTCCTTGGTATTATTTGAAGGATTCCTAAGTCATATACTAAAACTCAATCAGTAATTTATGTACAGGATGTGGGTCTCAGATAGTTAAACTGTTATTTCATAATCTGTCTCAAAACTAATCAGGATAACAATTGTGAAATAAGACCGGAGTGTACTACTGTTGTCCATTTTAGATTGACTTTGAACGAGAATTTATTTTGACAGGATATGGTGTTGTTAGTGTCTTGTTTTGAAAGACAGGTGTTTGCTAAGGAAGGCAGAAGCCTCCCTTGTGCTGCTGACCGCTTGACCGCCCGGGAGCCAAGCAGGCGACTTGCTGTGAGTGTCCTGGTCACTGCACACAGGACTGTCAGCAGCTTTGCAGTCAAGTGGAGGCTCTCTCTGAGGGGAGCAGCCTGCCCTGTAACTCCTGCCAGGAGCTGGCAGCAGTTGGTGAAGCAGTAGCGAATCGGTGGGAGCAAAGGAGAGAGAGGGACTCAAAGTAGCAGCAGTTCCAGGCTTCATTCCCCGACCCAGGGCCGGAAGAACAGGGAGGCTGAAGGGGGTGCTACAATGAGCCACAGGGTAGGAGGTGACAGCACCTTTTGTACAGGGGCAGGAGAAGGGAGGTACAGAGGAACAAACCAATGGGGGAATGACAAAGGGTGACAGGAAACCAATCAGGAGACTTGTAGGGAGGGACAAATTCAAACTGACCAATGGGGAACATAACTGAACCGAACTTTCTAGAACTTAATTACATAGGCAATGAAGGTAATACATAAACATGAAAGAAAGAACCAATCAACAACCGAATAACCTAGAACATTCTGGATCTGGAGAGAAGTCCATCATCAAGGGAGACACCCAGTGGGATGTGGTCTAAACCTCAGTGCCGCCCATGGCACCGCCCTCCTACCTGCCTTCGGACCCACTGTCCTGGGCGGGGAAATCCACCCACTGGATGTCATTCAGCCCACAGGTGGGCTGGGCCACCACAACACCCTTGGAATAAAAAATGTAAGCCCTTTCCCTCCGAATTATTATAATTTTGAAATTAAGGGGCTTTCAGGCAATTATATGAGAAATAGGAATAACAGTTCTTTATTGTATATAAACTGTATATATATAACAGTATATATATAACAAAGCAATAATACAGAAATACCAGCTTAACCTGACAGAGTCAGGATTAACCTGACACCCTGTCGGGCAGGGTGATGGTAGCAGTCTGATTAAATGGTGGCTGCAGTCCTCTTTGAACTGGTTCTGTTGAAGCGGTGGTTGTGTAGAAGAGTCTGGTTCTCCTTAGAAGGTGCAGTGGTGGTTATGTAGTTCTCATCCACTGGGAACCCAGTAAATAAGAGCTGCTTGTGCTGTTCCACACCCCAGATTATATCCAGGTGGGAATTCTTGACTCCTCCCCCCTGGGTGGAGCATCTCACAATAGGCAGCTGTAATTCCATGAGTCGTGTGGTGGGTCCTTGATTGCCGATTAAACAGAGATAGACCCTGGAGGGAGTTGTCAGGGATGAGTCATGGTAGGAGATAGCGAGCACCGCCCCACCCGCTTTAACAGCTTGTGAAGATGATAATAGAATGCATACTATTGGTTACATATTACATTGTAACCTAGGACAGTTAGCTTGTATCAATGTAATTCATTTCAGATGCTTTGAATCTGTTGCATTTTTTTGGGAATTAAACTTTGAACTGACTTTTGCTTTGTCATAGCAAAGACAAAGGATAAGCAAGCAAAAGGTCATATGCTAGACTCAGCTGAGAAAAATACCTTTTCTTCTGCAATCTACTATAATTTTTTTGTGCAATCTACTATAATAACTCAAATTTCGCTTAGCAGTGAAAGTTGGAGCCATCTCTTAGACTAAAATATCCAGAGAAAACTGGGAGGAGCAAGCTTTTTGTTTGCTTGTTTTGTTTTGTTGTTTTTGTGTTAAACTAACAAAATTTAAAGCTAGACATGTAATGGACAGACAAGTGATCACTGAGCTCAGGGACATACCAATGTTTAGTGAAGACCACTAATCGGAAGAACTGCCAACTCTGTTATAGAAAGAGCCAACCTTATGATAAGACTTCACACACTGCTGTCATGAAACTGTCACTGAAATTGAGTCAGGGAACCTGTAGAGTAAAGCATCAAAACAAAGGAGGATATCCAAGGAGGAATGTTTCAATTCTCAGAACAAAAGCAGGGGAAATAACCAAATGAAAAGACTGACCTGAAGAAAAGAAGGAGTGTTTAATACCTAAACTATTCTTCCTGGATACTGGAAGAACAAAAATTCTCTGTTGTAAGAGCTTTCAGTGCTTTAAATTCTTGTATATGCATAATTTCTCCCTTTGCTTTTAGTTTATTAAGTCTTCAGAGGTTTATCGCATTTTTCAGCTGTAGCAGGAATTCTTGAAAATGTGTCATTTCTCAAGGAGACATCCTAATGTGATGAAGAGAAAAAAACCCCTCAAGTTACAGATTTCAAACTCCTTTGTGTTTTGGACCATGGAGACTATCATTTGCCATCATAAGTTCTGTATTGATCAATGATAATAGGATGACAAATGATTCTCAAAGCACAGTAATTCAGCTTTCCTTTGTTTAAACACTCTGGTGTATATGCCTATAGTGTATTTCTCAAGGCAACCCCAAGGCAGCCTTCAGGGTAAGTTTTCAATACTGCAAGGCTGTACATGGGGCTTCAGAAGGAGTCAGCAACTCATTGAACCTTTTCCAGCTGTCACTAACTTGTTGTCATAGTTTTAGCATGATGCACAGGCCACTATTTTAATGAAGATTTGTGAGATGTACCAAGACCTAGCTAGCAAGACTTCTTTAGAAAAGACTTCACTACAAATTTTTTCAAAATGCTGTTTATGATCTAGCTGGAAATATCACCCGTTCAGTTTAAATAACAGTAGGCTGCATTTCAGCCCGAAATATACCATTAAATGCTGATATATTACATGGGATTTAAGCAGGCCTTTTGGCAAATCTCCATATATGAGAAACAAATGAGGGTTAAAAATATTTATTTATAAGAGAAAGCAAACTGACATACAACTCTTTTCTTGGCTGATAAATTACTTTCCAGTCAAACCCCAGTTCCTTTTAGCAGGTCAGTTACTTTTCTGCTGTAGGCTTCATGATAAGCAATTTGTTTGGACTGTTTGCTTATGCTTATATTGGGTCTCTGGCAATCCCTGTCACAGAGTATTAATTCCTCTGCATGTCTGTATGAATGAAATATGCTAAATTATAGAATAGCACAGAAACTGTAATGAACAATTAACAAATTGTACTAATTTTCTTTTAAAGAGATATTTCTGCAAGAATGACTGAAAACTTCAGAACCAGAAAACATCTATTGAATTTTTTGGCCAAGTTTCAACCAATTAGTCTAAACAGTAACATAGCCACAGCAATTCAGTTTTTAGTTGAGAGAAAAATTCATTACTTATTTTCTCTCTTTATTTTTACTTCCTTTTTTTAAAGTCACCTTTAATGCTCTTTTCATTTAAAAACTAAAACAGGGAAAAATTGAGGTAAAATATTTATAATTTAATAATGATCAAACGGGTATACCTTAGTTTTGTTCCTAATATTGGAACAGCTTTTATGGACTAGAGAACTCTTAAACTGATTAGAAAGCTTCAACTGACAGTGATCATGTCTAGCCAAATAAAGCATTAAAGAATGATGCAGATAAAATTGTGTCTCTAAAGACTGTTAGTTCTCTGTAATAGACTAAATTAAATGACACAATAAGTTCTCATATACTTCCACGTTATTCAAGACTATACTTTCTTTTTTTTAATTTATTCAAGGAAGACAGATTTTCTGCTTTTTTAAAAGTTAAAAAGGGAACTAAGTTTACTGCCTATCCTGTTGGAAATGCAGGGAAGAAACTTCTAAATGGAATGGCCAATGGCTGCAGTACAGTACATAGTGAAATTCTGTACCATGATAATAACATTTTTTAGGATTCCTTTGAGGAAGAGGATGAGCAATAAAACTATTTAAAACATTTTTGTCATCTTGCTGGACTAGTAAGTAATTCTAAACCATCTTTTACTAAGATGTGAGTGGTACCTTCTCAGGCCTTCTAGCACAATACAAAGATACATTAATATACCAAAAAACAGGTTTCAGTCAGCATGAAGAGGTACATTAATCCAAATCTGACTTTTCATATGCTTTATAATTATTACCTAGTAAAATCTTGCAAGAATGCATTTTATTTTCTTTAGCAATACCTTTCACAATACTAATCTTTCATGCATGTGTAGGTGTGCTCACTGCAATTATAGAGGCCCTCAGAGGCTTCACATATTTATGTCTACCTTTCACTCTTGCTCCCTAATGATTTAACATAAAGTACTGAAACTGAAAGCTGCAACTCTTGTGACAGATCCTTAGAGTCTGTGTTCAGTACTGCTGGTAAAAAAGATAATAACACTATGAATTCACTTACAGAAAAACCTAGGTGGTGACTGCATCAGGAACAGTAGCAAATAGCAAAAAAGTTATTTATTACTAGGAGAAAAAAATCCTGTCACTACTGAATGTACACTTTAGAGTAACAAGAACATCACTGTACAGATGCCATGCTTTGCTGTTTTGTGATTCACAACAATACCTATACATCTTTCAAGCAAATGGTTATAAGGCTGAGAATGCAGGATGCTCAGCTATTGCAGGTACAGAGTTGAAGTGATATCCTTCAGAATGCAAGTGGTTAGTACTTTGCAAATGAGGCAATACTTAGGATGCCTCAGTTCTTCAAGACACACCTATATTAGTGTAGCATAGAAATATGTAGATTAAGACACATTCAGGTATGGCATCAAAAGATACGCATGTTACTGATAATGACTGGTATTGGAGTAAATGCAGTAAATGACTGAAGTAAAGAACTTATTAAAATACGTGCAGGATGCCTGTAATGAAACTGATCATCACACACTGAGGAGTTAATGATCCAGTGAACCATTAGCCTGAGCAGGTGATGCCTGTACTGCTCCATGCTACACGTCACTGTGCCATCACACCTGCGCTGTGCTGTTCTGTGCATATCCCCTGGCTGCAGGAGAACCTCGGCAGTACTGTGTGTATCACCCGGCTGCAGGAGAACCTTAACTGTGCTCTGCTGTATCCCCTGGCTGCAGGAGAACCTCAGATGTGTTGTACCATGCTGTGTGTATTCCCTGGCTGCAGGAGAACCGTAGCCCATCCAGGGTAACACAGGAGCCTGTAGGCAGCTCCCACTCAGTACAGGCAACTACACTAACTGCATGATCTTGCCTTTATGTAAAAATGTCGCCACAAATTCTCACATGATCATCTTTTCTGTTTCACAGTAGAAATTATGTTTTCTTTTAAGAAAATCTTGTAAGAGCTCAAAAGACTGAGATGGAGTAACTTTTTCACGGATGAGATCTGCACAGTGCTCAACACCTTTATTAAAGGCCTGTTCAACATCCCAGAATTTAGGCTTTCCAGCATCTGAAGAGATTAATACTATATCATCCTCTCTTTCTTTATAACTTTAACTATAGCTGATAACTATGACTATAATATATGATAACTATGTAATTATTAGTGTTAACAAAGTTAAGAAATGGCATTATAAACAATATTTTATAGAATACAAGTTCCTTTCTTACAAGAATCATAATGAACCAGAACCTCCCAGTCAGAATAACTCCTCATAGATGAAAACAAGCACTAGGAAATTAAAGATAAATTTTAGACATGTATATAGAGAGCAATGTCTTGAATTTTGGAGAGCTGAGTAAAAAACTTAAGTGATTTTTTTTCTGAGTCTGTGATAAAGATAGTTGGATGAGTCCCTGTTTGATGGAAGAAATAAATTGAGCAGTCAATTTTAACTGGCCTGCAGGCAAACTGCAACTCACCAAGATGGGAAGCATAAAAATCCCATGAAAAAAATAAGCCAATTTACTCAATCATGTAAGAAGGCAAGGGTTGAAAATATAGATAATCATGGACAAAGGGATTTTATATTGCATTAAAAAATGAATAGGTAGAAACAAATGATGTATGATGTGGGGATGTACTGGTAGAGTGTGGACAATAAAGAGAACAAAGCAGGAGCTCTATGAAGCATTGAGATTGTTCTTTTCCGAATTTTTATTTCAAATTCAAAATCATTATGTAAATAGCATCGCATTTCATACCTTTTAATTTCATTGGAATTCAGAAGATCATAGATGTACTTCAAAGAAGTAAAATGCATACATCAACAAACATTAGTTCTCACTCAAAATATGATTAAGTTAATTAAAACCAAGTAGGTCCTGAAACCAAGAACTTAGCAGGATTTGCAGAACAGTTTGGATATATAATGGATATGAAGAGTGTCCTCGGGTCTTCAGAACAGGATATTAGAGCAATGGAATATGAGAAGGGAAAGAGACACACAAAGAAAAGAGAATTATTACCTTGCATAACCATTTAAACCAAATTGTTCAGATCCTTACTGATAATTCTCAAGATGATTGGCCAGGAAAGATCCCTAGGAAATAAATTATGGGAAGATAATGTTAATTTCAGCACAGAGAAAGTGATAAATAGAGTATTATTATCTATGATCAAACTACATGTCATAAAAAATTAAATTGGCAGCATAAAACCAGAAAGAGAATTAGAGAAATCACAATTAAATATATGTCAGTAGCAGAATATTTTAATATGTGTTTTGTGGGCAAATGCATATATCCAGCATGTAATCCCAAAATGAATGCCCATTATGGTAATGAAAACTGTCATCAGAAAAATAGAAGAATCACAGGCTAGATGAGAATTGGATTCTAACAAGCCAAAAGGAAATCACTTTTGGGAAAGAAATTGAGGCAGAGGGTGATTCTGTCAGATAAAGAGCAATGCTGATGAAGGACTTGGAGCACCTTGAACCAACATTTAATCAGGATCATATTTTTTCTCCTTTCTATTCTGTAACTTCAAGAAATTCACTCAGCCTGTTCTGGCTTGGAGAAGAAATCTTCAGTGTAGGCACAGATTTCTTGTAGTTAACTCCAATTTGTTGTGAGTTTCTTCTTCTATTCTTAGCATACAAATATTGCTGTAATACACCAAAGACCTTAACTGAAAAAATAGCTTGAAATAAGGCTAAGAAGTTTTCAGCTGTCTAAACATAGACATCTAGTGCTCTTTTAGATTCTGTTGAATATCTTGCCAGTGCTGCAGTTGCAGCTTCAGATGGTACAGGTCTTCCACGCAGACTGTTTTGCTTCTGCCCGCAGACACCACATGATAGCCTAGACCATTTTGAAATGGCACATCTATATCCAGACAAGTCAACTCCTTCCTGTCTGATTTGTATACCTAGAAAATTCCTGAGTGGACAAAACAGTTGTGAAAATCAGACTTTTTTTTTTTTTAATGATTTATAAAGAACATGAGTATTTTGTTACTAATCAATCATTTTGTTGAGAACTGCTGAAATCACTAAACAAGCATGAAATAACAAAAAAATGATGAGGTGAAGTAACTTTTTCCATTCTTGGTTTTGTTATGATGCTGAACCTGCAGCATCTTCAAACAATCTGCTTTCCTACTTACTATTAAAAAATGAGAAATTATTCAGTGTTCAGCAAAGACTATTGAGACACTAAATGCAAAGTCAAATCAGCTCTGGAAAGAATTCATACATATATAATGGGGTTAAAATCCTCAGATGCTGTGGCCTAACAAATTTATTTTATTTCTTGATGATAGAAAACATATAGAACCCTTGCCCTTGTCAGAGAAAAATGAAGTAGAGAAACTGCTTAAGTGACAGGAAAACAAAGAAAGTGAAAAGCCAAGTGAAGGAGCGAAGGAAAAGTGAGGTCACATAATATTACTCTGTTTTTTTCTCAGAGGACACTAGCTAGTTTTTGCATAACAAGGGATGGATACTGGATGAGGCGAACGAGGATAACTTGAAGGAGAGAAAGTATTGAAATAAAAGCTAGGGCTAAAACCACAGGAACTCAATTGAGGAAATTAAGTGGGTCATGCATATTCTAGTATATATTTCTGAGGGGTAGAGACAGAAGGCTTTGTGATGTGGCCAAGGCGGTGAATTCCAAAGTAAGAGAATGGGACAAAGAACAAAAGATATGGAAGAATAAAAGCCAGGAGAGTTGGTCATCTGTAACAGATGGTAGAACTTTTTGATTTGTTTGCTGACAGTTTGCTTTATGGAACTAGTCCACTCTGATGGGAGTGGGAGGTCACTTCTTTTCCAGAAAATGAATGTGAGTGGTCAACTCTGGGAAAGTTCAGAAGCAACCAGGAGGAGGGGCAGCGAGGAGGGACTATGCTGCATAGGCGAAGAGAATGAAGCATTTTGGGTATATTGATGTATTATTTTTTAAAAGACAGCCAAAGAGAACATATAAGTTTTCTATAAGGACCTAGATAAACTGAAGTCCCATCACACCATATCACACGAGGAAAGAGAAAACACTTCAAGAACAATGATGAAAAGACTGAGCAGACGTATAATTAATGCATATAGATTAGAAGTCCACTGAGTGTGCTGACAGATCAGCATTTGATTTTGAAGGAAGATGAAGGAAAAAGCAGTGCCAGCTTGGTGCTGCAGTGGTTCTGCACTGATTAACTACTTAGTGAAGGGTTAAGTACTTAAAGCTCCCTAAGAACTTCACTCTGGGTTAAGTGCACTCAGCATGTGGCTCAGTGAGCGTTAAAGAGCAAAAAAACCCAGTTATTGAGGCTATTGCAGGTTGCACTCTGCAAACTTGTTAATATACTGCACAAAGCATGAATTTTTTAAATGAATTGCAAAAATAAGTAGGTTTGTTTATTTATTAAATTTGTTCCTTGTATCTTTCTGCATTTATAATCTGAAATTTGACAGTGAAATAGAGTATTATTATTTATCTGTGAAGATATGAAGACTAAAATGAAAATTTTGTTTCCCAAACTCTTCTGAGTAGCCAAAAGTACAGCTACAGGAAGCATTTTTGCATCATGTTTGAATCCTTTACTTATTATTATAGATATGTCAAAACTCTGGATATTTATTAAAATAGTCTCTATTTTAGTTTGCCTACTCCATGAAGATTTTTTCATGCCATGTGTCCATTGAATACATATATTTCATTGCAGCCACACTCCTACGCTGGAATACTTAAAAAGCCTTTGATAAAAAATGCCCATCTTTTTATTTAATGTGAAAGCCCAATGTCATATTTGTTTCATATTCATCAATGCTCTTTAAATGTAATAACCCTGCCATAATACCCCTTGTGCTTTGATTACCACTCATTGGCAGAACTTAGTAATTAGCCTTGAGGTGAAATCTCTCAATTTGACTGATTAATCAGATTTTGAAAAACAAAATCAGATGACCATGATCAGAAAAAAAAAAAAAGAAAAAGATGTTGCTACTGCAATGTAGTTATCGATATTTTTATAATTTGATTGGTATGTAAAGCTGTATTGGGTTTACATGGCATGGGGTTTTTTGGGCTGGGCTGCAGCAGTGACCTTTGTGAGAAGAGGTCATGGGCTGCCTCCACGACAGACATTGTCAGTTCCAAAATGGACCTGCTGCTGCACAAATCTGAGCCCATCAGCCAAGCTGGTGGTGCCTCTGTGAAAACATATATAAAAAGGGTAAAAACCACATCACAGTCCAAACATAGTCCTGAAAAGGACTGAGAAAAATGTAAGATAAAGAGCCCTACAGACAACAAGGTCAGTGAAGAAGGAGGGGAAGGAGGTAGTCCGGGTGCTGGAGCAGAGATTCCTCTACAGTCAATGGAGAAGACACTGGTGAGAAGCTGGCCATCCCCACCCCATGGAGGACCAAGGTGGAGAAGATATCCCCACTGCAGCCTGTGGAGGATCCCCCACTAGAGCAGGTGGACATTCCCTGAAGGAAGCTGCAGCCCTTGCTTGGACAGCCCACAAAGGACCATATTTTCTGGCAGCAACCGTGGCTCATGAAGAGAAGCCGACAAAGGAACAGGTTTTCTGTTGGGAACTGCAGTGTGTGAGGGACCGCGATGGAGCAATCTGTTCCTAAAGGAATTAACACAGAAAGGACCCATGCTGGAGTAGTCCCAGAATAACTGCAGCCCATGGGAGTGACCACATTGGAGTAGTTTGTGAAGGACTAAATCTTGTGTGAGGGAATCTATGCTGGATCAGGGGAAAGTGTGAGAAGGGAACGGCAGAGGTGAAGTGTTATGAATTGACTGCAGCCCCCATTCACTATACTCCTGCACTGCTCAGAGGAAAGAGGAAAAGGAGTCAAGAGTGAAGCTGAGCCAAGGAATGAGGGAGGGTTGGAGATTAGCTGGTTTTAGTTCTGTCTTTGTTTCTCATAATCTTACTCTATTTTTAGTGGGAAATATACTAAATTAATTTCCCCAAGTCAGCCTGTTTTGCCTGTGGTAATTAGTAAAAAACTCCTTGTCTTTATCTCAGTCTAAAAGCTATTTAATCTTATTTTCTCCCCCTGTCCTGTGTAGGAGGGGAGTGAAAGAGTGCCTTGGTTGTCATCTGGGAGCCACCCAAGAACAGCCCACTGCATTAGCTCTTTATGCTTTAATGAAAAAAAAAACTAAACCAGCCAAATAGACAACTGATTATTAAAACCATATTCAGAGTAATTTCTTCATGGGAAATCAATCAGAAAAATGCTAATTACATAATCTTTGGTAGTCTTGTATTATTTTTTTAATAATTAAAATGAAGTACAAATCAAACATTGATCCTAATAGTAGCCAAAAGGCATACCTGCCTTTTTCTTGACTGACGAGACAATGTTCTTTTGAATGTTTCTTTCACTTCATTAAGGCTGCTTATAAATTATTTCAGATACCCAGAGTCTTAATGACACAATAGAAACCATATTTAATTAACATATATATGGTAATATATTTTTAGAGAAACATAGGGTAATTTTTTTGTTATTCTGAATGTCCTACCAATAATGTGAATCATATAGACACATTTTTCTTAATTATTATTTTATTATTTTCTATTATGTTCAATGTGCAAGAGCACAGACATTTACCAGAAACACTAAGGTGTAGTTAGTGTAATGTTTAAAAAAATAACATGAAACAATTAATTCTACACACATAGAGTGTAAGTTCATAGGTAGAATCATATCAGTACTAATAACTATTTGACTAGATTCTTGAGCCAGCAAATGAAATGCCTGTGAAGGAGTTTGTCTTAAATTCTTCCNAAAAAAAAAAAAAGAAAAAGATGTTGCTACTGCAATGTAGTTATCGATATTTTTATAATTTGATTGGTATGTAAAGCTGTATTGGGTTTACATGGCATGGGGTTTTTTGGGCTGGGCTGCAGCAGTGACCTTTGTGAGAAGAGGTCATGGGCTGCCTCCACGACAGACATTGTCAGTTCCAAAATGGACCTGCTGCTGCACAAATCTGAGCCCATCAGCCAAGCTGGTGGTGCCTCTGTGAAAACATATATAAAAAGGGTAAAAACCACATCACAGTCCAAACATAGTCCTGAAAAGGACTGAGAAAAATGTAAGATAAAGAGCCCTACAGACAACAAGGTCAGTGAAGAAGGAGGGGAAGGAGGTAGTCCGGGTGCTGGAGCAGAGATTCCTCTACAGTCAATGGAGAAGACACTGGTGAGAAGCTGGCCATCCCCACCCCATGGAGGACCAAGGTGGAGAAGATATCCCCACTGCAGCCTGTGGAGGATCCCCCACTAGAGCAGGTGGACATTCCCTGAAGGAAGCTGCAGCCCTTGCTTGGACAGCCCACAAAGGACCATATTTTCTGGCAGCAACCGTGGCTCATGAAGAGAAGCCGACAAAGGAACAGGNAGCACCCGGATCTCAAGAAGAGAAGCCGACAAAGGAACAGGTTTTCTGTTGGGAACTGCAGTGTGTGAGGGACCGCGATGGAGCAATCTGTTCCTAAAGGAATTAACACAGAAAGGACCCATGCTGGAGTAGTCCCAGAATAACTGCAGCCCATGGGAGTGACCACATTGGAGTAGTTTGTGAAGGACTAAATCTTGTGTGAGGGAATCTATGCTGGATCAGGGGAAAGTGTGAGAAGGGAACGGCAGAGGTGAAGTGTTATGAATTGACTGCAGCCCCCATTCACTATACTCCTGCACTGCTCAGAGGAAAGAGGAAAAGGAGTCAAGAGTGAAGCTGAGCCAAGGAATGAGGGAGGGTTGGAGATTAGCTGGTTTTAGTTCTGTCTTTGTTTCTCATAATCTTACTCTATTTTTAGTGGGAAATATACTAAATTAATTTCCCCAAGTCAGCCTGTTTTGCCTGTGGTAATTAGTAAAAAACTCCTTGTCTTTATCTCAGTCTAAAAGCTATTTAATCTTATTTTCTCCCCCTGTCCTGTGTAGGAGGGGAGTGAAAGAGTGCCTTGGTTGTCATCTGGGAGCCACCCAAGAACAGCCCACTGCATTAGCTCTTTATGCTTTAATGAAAAAAAAAACTAAACCAGCCAAATAGACAACTGATTATTAAAACCATATTCAGAGTAATTTCTTCATGGGAAATCAATCAGAAAAATGCTAATTACATAATCTTTGGTAGTCTTGTATTATTTTTTTAATAATTAAAATGAAGTACAAATCAAACATTGATCCTAATAGTAGCCAAAAGGCATACCTGCCTTTTTCTTGACTGACGAGACAATGTTCTTTTGAATGTTTCTTTCACTTCATTAAGGCTGCTTATAAATTATTTCAGATACCCAGAGTCTTAATGACACAATAGAAACCATATTTAATTAACATATATATGGTAATATATTTTTAGAGAAACATAGGGTAATTTTTTTGTTATTCTGAATGTCCTACCAATAATGTGAATCATATAGACACATTTTTCTTAATTATTATTTTATTATTTTCTATTATGTTCAATGTGCAAGAGCACAGACATTTACCAGAAACACTAAGGTGTAGTTAGTGTAATGTTTAAAAAAATAACATGAAACAATTAATTCTACACACATAGAGTGTAAGTTCATAGGTAGAATCATATCAGTACTAATAACTATTTGACTAGATTCTTGAGCCAGCAAATGAAATGCCTGTGAAGGAGTTTGTCTTAAATTCTTCCTCCTGCAGGAGCCCAGGAACNAAAAAAAAAAAAAGAAAAAGATGTTGCTACTGCAATGTAGTTATCGATATTTTTATAATTTGATTGGTATGTAAAGCTGTATTGGGTTTACATGGCATGGGGTTTTTTGGGCTGGGCTGCAGCAGTGACCTTTGTGAGAAGAGGTCATGGGCTGCCTCCACGACAGACATTGTCAGTTCCAAAATGGACCTGCTGCTGCACAAATCTGAGCCCATCAGCCAAGCTGGTGGTGCCTCTGTGAAAACATATATAAAAAGGGTAAAAACCACATCACAGTCCAAACATAGTCCTGAAAAGGACTGAGAAAAATGTAAGATAAAGAGCCCTACAGACAACAAGGTCAGTGAAGAAGGAGGGGAAGGAGGTAGTCCGGGTGCTGGAGCAGAGATTCCTCTACAGTCAATGGAGAAGACACTGGTGAGAAGCTGGCCATCCCCACCCCATGGAGGACCAAGGTGGAGAAGATATCCCCACTGCAGCCTGTGGAGGATCCCCCACTAGAGCAGGTGGACATTCCCTGAAGGAAGCTGCAGCCCTTGCTTGGACAGCCCACAAAGGACCATATTTTCTGGCAGCAACCGTGGCTCATGAAGAGAAGCCGACAAAGGAACAGGTTTTCTGTTGGGAACTGCAGTGTGTGAGGGACCGCGATGGAGCAATCTGTTCCTAAAGGAATTAACACAGAAAGGACCCATGCTGGAGTAGTCCCAGAATAACTGCAGCCCATGGGAGTGACCACATTGGAGTAGTTTGTGAAGGACTAAATCTTGTGTGAGGGAATCTATGCTGGATCAGGGGAAAGTGTGAGAAGGGAACGGCAGAGGTGAAGTGTTATGAATTGACTGCAGCCCCCATTCACTATACTCCTGCACTGCTCAGAGGAAAGAGGAAAAGGAGTCAAGAGTGAAGCTGAGCCAAGGAATGAGGGAGGGTTGGAGATTAGCTGGTTTTAGTTCTGTCTTTGTTTCTCATAATCTTACTCTATTTTTAGTGGGAAATATACTAAATTAATTTCCCCAAGTCAGCCTGTTTTGCCTGTGGTAATTAGTAAAAAACTCCTTGTCTTTATCTCAGTCTAAAAGCTATTTACTCTTATTTTCTCCCCCTGTCCTGTGTAGGAGGGGAGTGAAAGAGTGCCTTGGTTGTCATCTGGGAGCCACCCAAGAACAGCCCACTGCATTAGCTCTTTATGCTTTAATGAAAAAAAAAACTAAACCAGCCAAATAGACAACTGATTATTAAAACCATATTCAGAGTAATTTCTTCATGGGAAATCAATCAGTAAAATGCTAATTACATAATCTTTGGTAGTCTTGTATTATTTTTTTAATAATTAAAATGAAGTACAAATCAAACATTGATCCTAATAGTAGCCAAAAGGCATACCTGCCTTTTTCTTGACTGACGAGACAATGTTCTTTTGAATGTTTCTTTCACTTCATTAAGGCTGCTTATAAATTATTTCAGATACCCAGAGTCTTAATGACACAATAGAAACCATATTTAATTAACATATATATGGTAATATATTTTTAGAGAAACATAGGGTAATTTTTTTGTTATTCTGAATGTCCTACCAATAATGTGAATCATATAGACACATTTTTCTTAATTATTATTTTATTATTTTCTATTATGTTCAATGTGCAAGAGCACAGACATTTACCAGAAACACTAAGGTGTAGTTAGTGTAATGTTTAAAAAAATAACATGAAACAATTAATTCTACACACATAGAGTGTAAGTTCATAGGTAGAATCATATCAGTACTAATAACTATTTGACTAGATTCTTGAGCCAGCAAATGAAATGCCTGTGAAGGAGTTTGTCTTAAATTCTTCCTCCTGCAGGAGCCCAGGAACCTTCACAAAAAGGAGATATGTGCAGATATGCAGAGTGTGGTAATTAATCTGAACTAACATCGGTCAGTTTGGGGTTTGGGTTAGCAAAAACTGGCTGACAGATGTCTTTCCCAAATCCTTCTTAATCAAGCTTCCAGGGAAGTCTTGCAGCATACAGGTGTTGACTCCAAAACACATTTAGACAGAAGAGGATTAAAATCTGAAGCTCCCAGCTCTTCAGAAAATATTGTACACAGCAGGTACACAATTATATGGAATATAGGTGACTTTATACTCTGCAATCTAAAGCAAACCAGGTTTGATCAGAACATGATAAGAACTTGGAGCCCCAGGCAGAGAGAAATCTGTTCACTGAATCCCCAAAACAGAATCACAAATTCCCTTGAATGATATAAGAACAAATTCAGTGGGTCCCTCGCACAAGTGCATATAGTAAAAATTGCATTACTCACCTTTTAATGTGCTACTTAATAAGATGTCAATACAATGGAAAAGAGTAAGAATTAATTTCTAACTTTAGATTTTCTTTTTCACTATTAATAAAGAACTAATCATATTTTCTTTAGTTTTCTAGATTCTCATGTTAGAAGTCAGATATAAATAACTTTCTCACTTCACTGTGAGAAAATTTCTGTCAGAAAGACTTAAATCTTGTAAAGTTTTCTGTGATCTCAAAAATATTTATTTGTCTTGCTACCATCATACTACTCTTTTTTAATGAAATTCTTCTGATGATTTGGTGTGAGTACCTTATTATTATTTTATTATTTTAATTATCTTAATTTCTTTTATTTCTCAGCCTAGTCTTCTAGTTCCTCCATCTTATTAATTTTCCTATTTAAACTCTTCAATTTGTCCATATTTTTCCAGAAGTTTAGGTATGTCTGTTTACAGAAAATTCAGAATTTACATCTTATTCATTACAGTTCATTGTCATGTCTCACCTTCAAGCCCCATTGGAATACCATCTTTGATTTTCTATCACCTTAATCTGAGGCTTGACTTAACACTGCTAGTTCCCTTTTTTCTCCCCTTTTCTAAACACAAAATTTACAAATCCCTTTTCCAGGTGTTTACAGTTTTGCCTTACTCCACTGACGTGATAAATTTTATACTTTAACTATTGTTTTCATAAACTTAGTGTTTATTCCTTCCTCCAGATAAGTAAGAAAGCTGTGATATTACTCTGATAAATTAATTTACTTTCTAGACAAAAAAAATGCAGCAGATCCACTTTATCAAGGATACAGTGAAGTGGTTTGTATGGTTCATTCAGGTGACACAGTTCAACAGCAGGCAATGGAGTTTAATAAAAAAAAATAATAGGACAGGTAAAGAAACAGCTAAACAACAAGTATTTCTTAAGAGAGATCTCTGATGTCTGTTCTTAGGACCAATTTTATTCAATATTTTCATTAACAGTCTTGGAAGAAAATATAGAAGAGCTGTAGTGAGGTTTTAAGATAACCACACAAAAACATTGCACAGAGAAACATTTGAATATCATAAAGGGACAACTGGATGATATTCAGGGCAAAATTAATAGAAAAGCTATGAAATCTAATAGTTGAACATGCAAAGTGATGCAGTTAGGGACTTAAAGAGCTATTTTTGGTTTGTTGTAAACGGGATTAATTAATTTTAAAATAATAAATGAAGGAAAGGCAGTGGATGTAGTTTTTCTGGATTTTAATAATTCTTTTGATATGGAAGCTGACAGCAATCTTCTGGAAAAGTGCAACTGCGGCATGAGCTGCTTCCTGTTGTTCTGGGTGGAGAGCTGGCTGAAAGGCAGGGCTCAAAGTGTTGTAGTGAATGGGGCTACATCTGGCTCGTGAATGGTCACTAGAGGTACTCCTCAGGGTTCAATTCTAGGGCCAGGCTTTTTCAACATATTTATTGATGTACTGCATGCAAGAGTTGATTCACCATTATCGATTTTGCTGATGATAGCAAAATGGGAGGTGCTGTTGATTCTCTTGAAGGACAGGAGGCCGTGCAGAGGGCTCTAAGTAGATTGGAACATTGGGCTATGACAAAATTTAACAAGTCAAAATGCTGGGTTCTTCAGCTGGGACAGTATACTGGACATAAGCATAAACTGGGAGAGCAGTGGCTGGAGAGCAGCCCTGCAGAAAGGGATATCAGGGTGCATGTCGGCAGCAGCTCAGTACAAGTCAACAATGTGCCCTGGCACTCCCATTCTGGAGTGCATCAAACAGTCATAACCAGCCAGTAAAAAGAAGTGTTTATCCTGCTATATTTAACACTGGTTTGGGCTCACCTTGAATCCTCTCTGTGTTTCCGAATCCCACAATTTAGGAAGGGTTTGAAGGTACTTGAATGAGTCCAGAAAAGGGCAACAAAGATGGCGAAAGGGGTGGTGAAAGGCTGGAAAGGGCTTAGTCTCCTAAGAGGAGCTCCAAGGACTTTGGAAGAAGAAGAGACTGAGGGGCACACTCGTTGCTCTCTGCAGGTTTCTGAGAAGGGGAAATGGAGAAACAAGTTCTGATCTCTTCTTCCTGGTATCCAGTGATAGGACAGATGAGAATGTTAAAAGCTGAATCAGGAAAGGTTTAGGCTGGGTATTATGAAGCACTTCTTTATTGAGAGGAACTGAGAATTTCTTTACACTGGAACAGGCTTCTTAGGGAGGTGATTGATGTCCCAAGCCTGTCAGTGTTTAAGAGTCATGCAGAACATACTTTAACTTTTGGTCAGTCCTGAAGTGGTCAGGCAATTGGACTAGATTATCATTGCAGGTCCCTTCCAATAGAACTATTCTATTCTATTCTATTCTATTCTATTCTATTCTATTCTATTCTATTCTATTCTAGAGACAGAGAGATCCATGAGCCACCACTGTGATGCTACTGGCTGAAGAACTAGTATGGCTGTGGATAGCAGGAATCTGCAAGGATTTTTGCAAATGTACTTCTGAAGTTTTTGGAAGCATTCATATAACCCCCTTTAAACTAACAAATGTTGACACTTCTCACACATGAATCATCAGGGAACTCTGTAGTTTGTAGAAAATAATACACATTCCCTGAGTATACTTTATCTCACTTAATGAGTGCCAATTCAATTTATTATTGAAAAAAAATTAGCATGGGGGTTTTATTTACTGAGAAATACTCAATTAAAACAAAATCAGATATAAACAGGTGCCGCGC
>VZTH01014158.1:0-11832 GCA_013397815.1 Aleadryas rufinucha | reverse complement strand
CAGCCACTGCAGGATGATTCAAACCCTAACAAATGGATTCCCTGCAGACCACAGGCATTAACTCTGCAGACCATCAGCTTTTACCATGTGCTGTGTCCAAGCCCCATCCTGGCTGGAATGGCTCATTCCAGGCTGGAATTACCTGGCTCTATAGCAGCAGAGATTAAGGACTGTGCTTCTCGGACTCTCTTCATGGCCTCTTCTATTTCTTTACTGGAGGTATCTGATTTCAGACTGGGGGACACGAGACCTGCAGCCACATGGTTCAACCTGGCCAACACAAAATTCCAGAGGGTCAGGACTGAGGAATCCAAGGGATCCAGGTCTGCACTGTCACACTGAGCCCCTTCACAGGATCAGGGAATCCTGGAACGGTTTGGCTTTGGAAGGACATTAAAGCCCATCCCATCCCACCCCCTGCCATGGGCAGGGAACCTTCCCCAGCCCAGGGTGCTCCAAGGCCCATCCAAGCTGGCATCAGCTCCAGCAGGACAGGGATTGGGCACTGAATCCCCATGGATATTCCCCAGCAGAGCAGTGCAAGGGTTTGGGAATGCTGGTGCTTACTTTGGATCCACTGTGCTCATCAGTTTTAGGAGCTGATCTGCTGCGAGAGACTGCGAGGGAAAAACAAAGTTAAAACCAGGCTGGGAGATGTGAGAGCTCTAAAGAACCTTCCTGGGAATGTCCCCTCCCAGATGGAAGTGTTCCCAGCTGGAAAAGCAGACCAGAACCACCCCCAGCAAAGAGGAAAGGCCACACTGGGCTGCTGTGACTGGGGCTGGGTGTGAACATCCCACTCTGGGGGATTTTCCACAGCAGCCAAAACCAGCCCTGGCCTGGGTTTTATTCCAGAGTTCTGGAATAAAAATACCAATGGATAAAACCACCAATGGATAAAAATATCAATGGATAAAACCACAAATGGATAAAAACACCAGTGGATAAAACCACCAATGGATAAAAACACCAATGGATGAAAACACCAATGGATGAAAACACCAATGGATAAAAACACCAGTGGATAAAAACACCAATGGATAAAAACACCAATGGATGAAAACACCAATGGATAAAAACACCAGTGGATAAAAACACNCACCAATGGATAAAAATATCAATGGATAAAAACACCAATAAAATAAAAATAAAAATACCCTTCTGGGGTGTGTTTCTATCTATAATTATGTATCAATAACTCTGTGCCCAGGTTATTTCTGTGACTGCAAGAGAACAGAGCTCTCTCTAAGCTGTCTGTCCACTGAAGGCCTCAAGAGCAACTTAGAAACATCTAAAAATTCCAGGAAAAAATGGGTTTTACAGCTCTTAGGAGATTCCAGGTATTATTGTGATCAATCACTTCCTGCACCAGTGGGGTATTAATAAGAAAATGTTTAATCCTCACTCATTTTCTTTACAATGAACCCAAAGTTTCATTTTTGAAATGTTTGTTACAATCTGCTGGTTTCATGTACAAAAATCCTCCATCACCCTAAATTTACATTTTTCCAATTTGCTTTTAAAAGTCTTTATTTTTCCCATTTGTTATTTAATTTTCATCACCATTTGCTTGTTCTTCCACATGGAATACATAAAAAAAATTAAATTATGATTAAATTATTGCTACTTCTTGTTCCTGTACACCAGTATTTGGTTCTTACCTCTTAAATATTTTATTTATAAATATAGAGAATGTTCAATATATTGATATCTTTTTATTGCTATAAATATACTCAATATTCTATTACTTAGTACTTAAAAGCCTTTTTTATTCAGCTTTCACAACCTAATATAGTTTCCTCACATTTTTAACACCTACAAAATTAAAAAGTGAAGCTACTTTTGACTTGAAGAACAAGGCAGGTTCATGGCCTGATAATGACACATATTTGAAATATTTCATTGCTATTCCCAAATTATTCCTTGGTCCCTCCCAACATTTCATTTGATATTCAAGGGGATTTTTTTATTTCCAAGCAGAGACCAATCCCTGGAGTTTGCAGGCAGTGGCTGTGAGCTGATACAAAAGAAAGCCACTCTTAAAGCAGGAGAAGGAGGACAATAAAGGATATTTTGGAATGAGGACGTACCTGGGAGTTCAGGTTTGCTCCAGGAAGCCCAAGAGCAGCAAGGGCAGGGTCGAGAGCAGGAGCTCCTAAAGCAGCTAAAGGGACAGCACCAATCTGTGACAGAGACAGCAGTCAGGGCACAGGCAGTGACAAAAACCAGGCACTGACATCAGCATTTCCCTCTGCAGCCCATGGGCAGAGGAAATAAAGGTGGAGGAGTTAAGCATTCCAGCAAATTGAAGGCATAGTTTAAAAATGAAGTTATTTTTCAGTGCTAAAATGGAAATTCATTCGAAATTTCTGAGGAAATCACCTCATTTCTAATTCAGTTTAGGGTTGAGATGGACATGGTTTATGTTAGAAGGTAATTTAACAATGTTGCAGCACTGCAAATATCTCAAATTTGGTTAAAAAGCTACTGGGAGAGCAGAAGCTCCCTAAAGCTGCTCATTTTGGGCCATTTCAAGCGAGATCATCGAGACAGACACCAAAACCCAAGACACACTTCCAAGGTGTGCTTGAGAAGCTGAGTGCAGCACATTCCCCTAAAATGGATGTGTCAAACACATCCCACCACGGAGGGGCTGGGAGCAGCCTGGGCTCAGAGACACAGCTCAAACTGAGCTGGCTCAACATTCCCAGAATTTATATGCACAGCTTTTAGTGAATGGAATCTTTAGGGTTCCCTTTGGTTCTTCCAACCCGTTCCCTGGGTTTCCAAGGTTAATTTTAGGCTCTCCCCTCCTGAGCAGCTCCACAGGCAGGGGGTCCTTCAGCTAAGCACGAGCTGAAGTGGCTTTGAGAAGGGCACAATTAACGAGGCTTTATTATGATTAATTTGCCTCTTGCACTTTTGATTCTGTGCCCTGCCAAGAGCTGAGCTGTGACTCTAACTTCTCCCACGATGTGCAATTCTCTCACTGTTCATCTTCCACATGAATTCCTGGGGGTTCACTTAAGCAGGCTCCAATTTTCCCCTCAGCTGGAGGATTAATGAAGGGAATCTCACAGCGTGGCAGCTCCTTGGACTTGAGGAATTGAAAAGCTGTGAGATCTCTACTGCTTGTCACATCTGTGAAGTACAGTGGGTGAGAGGGATGGAGGGACAAACAAACAGGGCCCTGAGATATTAGGAAATAAGGGAATGGGGAAATAAGGACATCCCATCTAACAACGTGTCATTATTGTGCCCCGAATCACATCAGAGCTGTCCCAACCCACCGGGGTTGATGGAATACTCCAGGAACTGCCATTAGCACATCAGTCCTGGAAGAAACAGCAGGAATTAAGTGGGAATGCAGCAGAACACACCCAAGGTTTGCCCAGCCTACCTGAGAGAGAGGGTTGGGAGTGGGCAGCAGCCCACCCCCGGGCAGCAGCCCTGCCACGGCATTAGCTGGTGCCAAGAGAGACAAAGCCTTAGTCTCATCAGGAATGACTCCTGCAGGAAAACAGCCTGGCATTAGAGTGCATCCCAGCCCAGAGGCACCAAATACACAAATACACCCAGCAAAGTCTCCCTGATACACCACCTGAGTTTGTTGAAAGTACTTATGTTGGCTAAAATACAAAGCTTGATGGCTATTAATATTTAGCATTAACTTTTTTTGTCAGAATGCAACTTCAATGGGTGACAATTTGACTGTTCCTTTTTCTCTACAAAAGGTTAAGTTTCTAGAGCAAAAAAAAAATAGCACAATACACACTACTTTGTTGTTAACACTGCCAAGGTTTCATCACCTGTACTCGATTTTTAAGTCATGAACCAAACGTAAGCAAGCACAGTCGGTTCTCCAGGGGTGAGAGTGCTCTCAACTTTCAAAAGCTGTTTTATGAACAACGACTCGTGTCGGCTGCTTCACTACAAAGCACACAGAAAAATCAAGATACACAAGACAAAAAAAGTTGGATTTAGGGGTTAATAATATGGTACAGTTCACTATGTTTTCTTTTACACCTACCATACAAAATTTTGGCAAACTTAAAAGAGAAAGGGATGGGTGTTTTGGGTAGGGCTTTTGCTGGCGTGTCACATGGAATGCGGTCCCTGCGGCTCTCCGGGAATGCTGGGGGTGTGTCTGTGGCTGGGATACACACGGGGATGCTGGCACATTCCTTACCTGTGCAGTAAAATGCATTTTGTTCCCACATGTGCCAGCTTAGAGTACCAACAATGCTGCTGCCACCTGTGGCAGAGGGGACTGGTGGCCCAAAGTTTTGCAGCCAGCTAAGACCAGGGGTTATTTCACTGCCTGCTCTGCACACAGAGTGCTCAGGGCCCTACTACGAACAATTGTGGAGGGAGTTTTTACTCTATCCAACAGCAAAAGCCCTATACAGATGGATTAATTTGTTAATGTGCCCAAGCCCCCAAAATGAGAGTTCAATAAAACAATTTTACTATATATTTGCAAATACCAGTAAGTGTATCTGTAATACATATTAAGAAACTGCATCTCATCATAAAACATACAATATGTACAGGGCACTTAAGAGAAACTGGATAAGCTGCAGAAGAAAACTGTTGGGTGGTATTTTCAGCAGGGCCTGGTATATAGTTCAGGCTGAACCAGGGAAAAGAACTGTAAAACACAACAACAAAAAAGAAAAACCACTGTTAAATAAAGGTAATGGTTCCTCCCACCTATACTGAGAAGTGCCGATAATCTACACAAATGTACAATACACAGCACTGATATCTGGCTCGTGGCACTGAGCTGGCAGCACTTTAGATACCCAAAGTTATGGAGGGACAGGGGAAAAAGGTCATGGAGGCAAAGGGCAGGAATGCATAAATATATCAACATACCTACAGAGAGATTATGGGGTCATTTGGCATGCAAAATTATGTCTCAAGAGGATATTTATCAATTACAGCTAAACATTTCAAATTAGTGCAACTACAACATTTCTGGCATCTAAATACAAATCCTCAGACTTAGCTCGAGACACCTCATAGAAGATCTGCATCCATTAAAAAAAAATTCATGCATCTGATCCTCTAATTGTTTCTTTAAAAGGTATTTAAATAAACTACAATTTAAAAAAAAAAGCAATGAGGCCCCTCACCAGTTAATTTTCATGCTTCAAGAGCTTTTTTTACTGCTGCTTTGTTAGAACCATGAAATACTGCATGAATGTGTAGAAATGAAAGAAAAAGAAACAGACAAAAGAAACAAACATTAACCAAAGAACCTAAACACCCCCCCCAGCCATCTTTAACCTTAAGAGATCCTTCCAAATCTAGGAATTAGCCCAGAGAAAATGACAAATACTAAACCTTACCGTAGCCTTTGTGTATAGTTCTATAACACAAAGCAACAGCCAACACCAAAGTGTCTGTGTGAGCTAAAACTTGGGACAGGGGGGGAATTATTGCACTAAACAGATAATAAACATTTGCTTTAGTGACAGGCAATAATCACACAGGTTCATTAGCACAGCAGAAATCAGAGAGAGGAGGGCCCCATTCAGCACATGCCTGGCTTTAAGCACATCAGCAGTGGCACTGTGGGTTGGGGAAATGCTGCTTCTTGTTGGATTGGGACCCTGGCAGGCTGAATTTTTGGGGGAAACTGTACTCCAGCACAGGGACAGAAGTATGGGATTATCAAACCAGGGGCAGTACTTCATTGGCTGAACATCTCTCTAGTGATGTGCCAAGGATATTACATTCTGAACAGTTAAACAACACAAGGTACAGCCCAGGAGTGACTCCTTAACAGGCCCAGTAAAATATTCCACTTCAATAATTTGATTTTCTGAAGCTGGGTGGGTTTCTCTAAGTGCCAGATTTTTTTATCCACGGTGGACAAAGTCAGACTGACAAATAGAAAAGTGGGTTTATCCTTGTAGGAAGAGTTAAACCCTGGCATTATTCCCATGGGCCTTGGAGAATATTCCAGCACAATCTCACTGGACTGCTGCTGTGTTTAATACCCACACAGGGACAAGAAGCCTTTCAGCTCTGCTATTCTCAAGGAGTGGCAGCAGGAGCAGTAACTCCGTGGCAGGAGGGGCTCTGCACCCTCAGGAAGCAGCAGGGCTCAATCAGAGGCCACACTGCCCATTCCTACACTCCAGGAATTAAGTTGGACATCTTTTAAGTTTAAGTTTTGTATCTTTTAAGCTTAAGGAATACAAAGATAAGATAAAGACAGCTCCCCAGGCCTCAAGAGACAGCTGCAGCATGACAGATTACAGGTGTGAACCCAGGCCATGTACCAAACTTAGCACTGTAGTATGACTTAATCTGCAAGATTTTATTAAATTCAACCTTTCCCAGAAGTAAATCAAGAAATGCACAAGTACAATGGAAATCAGTTACTTCTAAAGCAAGTCTAGAAGAGTTTAATAAGACTTCTGTAAGAAGAGGTGTCTTCTCAGCACTTTGCTTTTAAGGTAAGTTCCAAAAACCCTGCTCATTGCCTTTCAAATTACTGTAACACCCTAAAATGTAAAAATAAAAAGAAGAAGAGAAAATGTAGTTAACAAGTGGTTACACCAGGAAAACACTTGGGGACTTGAGTGCTTGCTGGCCTTTAGTTAATGGCTAGAATCCCCTGTAGCTGCAGAGGACCCACTGTTTTTCAGTCATCTGGAAGGGCTTTGCATTTGCCTTCTCCACTACAAAAATCACACACACAAATAACAGAGAGAAGAGTTTATTATTTAGTGAAATTCTAGTCAATATATCAAGGATGAACAAGAAAACTTGGAATTAAAAACTAGGACCAGTGCCCATGTGGCACCTCTTGGAAGATGTCACTTTTGAATTAAACCGTAATTATTCAAACCCTTGGTATACTGGACTCCACAAGGAGAGTGAGGGCCTTTTTTGGGGCTGTTCCCAAATAAATGCAGTGGCAGCATATCCCAAAGGAATGTTAATTCCTCTCCCATGCACTCTCAGGGAGGGAGAAACCATTCTCATGAAGAGAGTGAAAGCAAACAATTATCAAAGCAAAATTTCCTTAAAATATCGACCTGTTTGCGTTAATCAGGGAATGATTTGGGAAGATGTCTCGTTGAGACAGACACAGAGCAAAATTTGCACAGAATTCTGCCTAAAATGATATTATTCTACACTTTTAAGCCACACAAAACTTTCCACTTTGGTGTCACTAGGTAAATAAACGGATCAAACGCAGGGGCCAAAGGCAATATACCAAGGGTTTCAGAATGGCAAGCTCGGACACGTTTGACACTGGACTACTGGCAATTTTTGTGCACTAGACAGGAACCAACCACACCACCCAAGGGTGGCCCCATAGAACATCAAACAAGTTACAAACCTTCAGCATAGGGAACGACTATGAGGGCTCTGTCAACGAACACAGTGTTTGTCAGGTGCTGGGCCACCACGGCCGAGTCGGGGTCGTGGAACTTTACAAAGCACACGCGAGACGACACCGGCAAGGGGGAGTCACTGCAAAGAGACAGAGCCATCACTCAAGGGACAGCAGGGACCCACACCAATCGACCCCAAAATGACACCATTTTTTAGGTTTCCTCACGTGGAGCTGTACATCAGCTCTGTTATCACTTGGAACCGAGCATCGGTTCCGTTACGAGCAATAAATCTGTGAGCGGCCACCTAAATGCAAATTCCTCCCTGGCTGGGAGGAAAATTTGGCTAAAAAAAGGAGGAAAAGTCACCAATTCTGTATCAGTTAAACCCTGTGGTTTCACACTCCCTGCTTTAGGCACCAAATTACTTATTAAGGTAAACTGTGAAATGAAGAGGGTGATGATTAAAGGATCGTTGTGATGCGTGACAAGGGCATGGAGGGGCAGGGAGGGCAGAGATGGCTTTAAGCTGACAGGGGGCAGGGATGGATGGGATGTTGGGAAGGAATTCCTCCCTGGGAGGGTGGGGAGGCCCTGGAATAGAATTCCCAGAGAAGCTGTGGATCCCTGAAGTGTCCAAGGCCAGGCTGGATGGGGCTTGGAGCAGCCTGGGATGGTGGAAGGTGTCCCTGGCCATGGCAGGGGGGGCACTGGGTGAGCTCTAAGGTCACTCCCAACCCAAACCAGTCTGGGGTTCTGCTTTATTTATCAACCCAGTTCCACACCAGCCTCATAGACTAAACTTCACCATGCTCCCACATCCTGAGGAATGCCCAGTGCTGGGCTCCTGCCTGTCCCTCAGCAGGAAAGAACAAACATAAGGAAATCCAAGGATCTCAGGCAGGGAACGCTCCAGCTCACTGTTCTGTAGTGAAAGGTGAGCACAGCAAACACAGACCTCTCCACAAGGTAGGTCTGTGCCTGTTCCCAGCTCAAAACAAATGTCTGCCAACCCACAAATCCAAAACTGAGAAGTTTTGAGTCACTTCAAAGAATAACCAACCAGGAAATGTCTACTTCTTACAACAGGAAAGAATTGTAGAACTACAGCTGTGACTTCCCTAAAACCAAACCAAACTGAAAAAGCAGATGCAGTCAAGCCAGGCAAGGTCCAGAATGGGTTTCAAGAGCTCCCCTGTCCTCAGAGTGGGGCAGATTTCGCTTTAATTGGATGTACAAAGTGAAAGACAGGAAGGAAAACTGTTTTGCAGGCAGAGGTGTGCAAGAGGGGAGTTAAAAGCTGCCTCCAGAAGGCCCAGGGCAGGGAGTGGAAGCAGCAGCAAGTCCTAAACCCTTGTTCCTACACCAGAGCTCCACATCAGCCTGGGGAGCTCTGAAAACACTCACTGATCCTGACAAAAATCTGCTTTTCCTACCTGAGTTCCCAGCCACAACCCCAAAACATCCAACTTCAAAGGCACCCCGGCAGCAGAGCAGTTTGATCTGGGCTGCTGAGGCTGATCAAGCCTTTCAGCACTGGGGGTTGTCAGAATTCAGGGAACAACTCCGACACAACCACACACATCCAGGGTCTATTTTTGGCACTGCAAATGCCAAGAGCTCCCTCACCTTCAGCCCCACTGAGCCCAACACACACAACTGCCCCCAGTGTCTGTCAGACCACACTTTCACAACCTTACATTTAAACTGATGTGGAAAATTAAATTGGAGCCAGCACATTGCAGCTTCTGAAGCATTAAAATTAGAAACAGCCACTTGCTCCCACAGCTTGCAGGATTGAATAAATTGGGAAGTAACTGCAGTGATAAATGAGAAAAAAAAAATTGAATCTCTTGGCTCTTTTGTGCCCAGGAATCCACAGCAGCTTGCCAAAATGGTGCCTTTTTTAGCCTGTAAGTAATAATTAATAATAAGAAATAACAAGAAATAAAAAATAATAAAAACATAATCCCAAAGAAGCATTAGTAGAAGGTGTTGAACAAAATCACAGTACAGAAAAGTAAATCAAAGGGTGATGGCACAGCTGAAGGAGTTACTAATATAAATTGTATAAAAATTACACAGTTCATTACATAAATGCAGCCCAGTATTTTCAGGCATTTTTAAAATGTCAGTGATAACAAAGGAATGTGAAGCAGAGCAGATCCTACTGACTCCTCAGCAGATCCTGTTTACAGCCAGGAGTGCCACTGGGAATGCTTTGGGATAGCTGAGCTTCTTCCCAAAATAATGAACCTAAAATAACAACTGAAAATGTTGTTAGGCAATGCTTCTGCAGGCTGACATTTAATTTACATCTGTGTATTGCACATTTTAAAATGGTATTTCCAGTCACTCTCGAATCCAAGCTGAGTGAAATTCATCAAGAACTGGATGTTCTCAACAGTTCCCAAAAAAAGCCAGCATCCATCATTATTCTAACTCACCCAAGACTGAAACATTCAGGAATTGTCTCTCAGCCACTGGAATGCTGGGACACACAAGGATTTCCTGGGGCTGGAGTACAGGAGACTCAAAAATCCATTCCCTCCACTTTTCAGTTTGGATGGAGTTTTATGGAATACCAGAAAGGTGAGAACCAGGCAATGGAATCAGGGAAAAGCAGGAGGAGGAGAAGGAAAATTGGAAGAAGTCCCAAAGCTGGTTGTGCATTAGAGATGCAGCACGAAGCCGAGGTGTACAATAAATGGGAAAGAGGGGATTAAATAAACTGGGAAAAGGAGGTGGATGAGAGCAGAGAAGGAAAACCAGGAATTCAGAGCAGCTCAGGAAGTTACACATGATCTGGAAGTGCAGGAGAATGAGGAAGTTCTACAGCAGAGTCAGAGTGACACAGATCAAATGAGGAGGTGGAGCAACGGAAATGGGATTGGTTCCTCAAATACTACAGGCAAGGGAGAATCCCAGCAGGATCCAGGATAGGAAGGAATCCAGATTATGGGGAGAATTCATAATTATAATTTATATCCTGTACCCCTCCAAAAATGGATGACACACCATGGGCAGGGAAAAGTCAGGAGCTGGAATTTGAAGGAGAAGGAACAGAAAAAAAAGTGTCACTACTGGAAAAGGTCCCCCTCTTTGGGGTGAAGTGGAACTGGGGGCTCTGAAGTGACCCAGAGCAGATTCCCATCAGCCCAGGGAAAACCCACAGGGGGTGAGTGCCAGGGCCCTCCTCACACAAGGGAAAGGACACCGAGGCACCGCAGTAATCTCTGAACAGATTAGTTAATGTGTACCTAAAGCTACAAAGTTTCAGAGACACAAATCACCTCCAACACCCTCCCTGAAAAAAGAGACAAAGTGTTCAAACACAGAGCAGCCCAGGAAACGACTGCACCTGGCCCAGGTGAGCTCCTGCCATGGCAGTTATCCCAGCTGGGAACAAGGAAAACTCCATCTGGAGCTGTCCCTGCATTCCAGTCCCATACACAGTCACATCCCATTTCTTTCTAGGCTCCAGTTCCCAAAATTGCCAAAATTCAACCCAGAGTAACTGCAAGAACAGCACCAGTCCCATTTCTGGATGCGCAGGATGGCTGGTCTTCCCCTGGTTTGTGCTAGCAGGGATGGAAGCCTCAGTGATGAAAAACAAATGCTTTGTGACAGTTTATCCCCTAAAATAAAAAATCCAAATTTGGGTATTATAAATAATTGATTATGTTCTTGTTTGATAAATCTTTGCCGTGGCAGAAAGAACACCTTTAATTTATATAATGAACATGCAAAACAGCAACATATAATGAGACCAGGCTCTGTAAATCAATTAAACTGGCACAACCATCACCACTGCTAACACCCAAGTTTTACACTGCATCAGGAAGGATTCTGAAATCATTATTTAGTTTCATTAAAATTTAATTGTATGTGAAGACATAAAAACTGACTTATTTCTTTTTTTGCTTGTGGCCATTTACAAATTGCTGAGGTACCTGAAACTTTATTTTCAGTTATATACACGCTTTAAATGTGCATTATTTATTTTAATTTGCACGGAATGCCTTGCAAGACGTCCAAATCAGAAATGTATTTATTTGTTAGTGGTTACCTTCCTGTTTAGCACAGATTTGTTTGCAAGGAACACAAATATTAGAAGTGTGTTTTTTGAAAATTAGTAGTTAGCTGCTCATATAGCAGAAAATTCTTTGTACCGAATGTATTTATCTATATCTACAAGTTTTGCTCCTGTGGAGGTGACGCAGACAGCAGAGGCCCAGTGGGCACAACCCTGGACAAACAACTCCTGGAGACAAACGTGGATTTCACAGGAGCCGCACGTGTCACTCCACGCCCGGAATTAATCCCCGCAATCCCGTGACCGAGCAGAGCCGTGCTGGGAACACGAACTCTCGGGGAGCGCAGCGAGAGCCGCCCCCGCACCCCTTCGGGAGCCAGAGCGGTGCCGCGGCCGGGCGGGATCCCCGGGAGCGGGGGCGGCGGGGCCGGGCCGGGC
>VZTH01014157.1:28175-59015 GCA_013397815.1 Aleadryas rufinucha | reverse complement strand
GGGGAGCGGGCAGGGGGGGACCGGGCAGGAGGGACCGGGCAGGGCGCTGCTCCCTGAGCCGTGGGGGGAGAGCAGCGGCGCTTTCCCAGCCCTTTGTGTGCTCCCACCGTGGGGGTCTGTGCGGAATTCTGGCTGCCGGGAAGCAGCACGTCTGGAAGCAGCTTGAAGGGTCTTTGACGAGCAGCTCCGGTTATAAATAGAAAGTTTGGATGGCTTCTTTTCCTCCTACCATTTCCATAATATACAGAATTTACATTTTGTACGTTTTTGCACTTTATTTTCTGCCCATCTTTCATTTCCTCTAGCAAAAGGAAGAGTCTAAAAAAAAGAATAGGAAGTAAAAGACCGGGATTAAAACATGACAAATGTTCATGAGCTTATCGGTGAAGAAGTTTCCAGGATCTGATTTTTCCCCTTATCCTTTAACCTCCTTCTCTGTTGTTTTATTGTCAGTGAATTACTATTTCTATTTCAAAGATTTTTAACTAGAAAAGAATCTTTTCAGCTCCACTATTTACTCATCTTCTGACCTTCAGAATTAATTTCCAGCGATGGAAATCAGAATCAAGCATTTGTTGCTTTTGCTCCATTGAACCAAAGAAAACAACTGCAATCTGTGCTTTTATTTTTTTTTTGTACTTGAAAACAATAATTAAGATGACAACCTCATGTCCAGAACTGCACATCCCCCATCCTCTCAATATGCCAAGGCCAATTTAGGATGAGGAATAAAAGCTCAGCACCAGGAGTTTAAGGGGTTTAATTTCTCACTCCACACAACATTGCAGGAGAGGATATTTGCCATAAGAACTCAGTGACTGACTTAGACTTGAGCTGAAATATTCAGTTCTCATGGAAGCTTTGTAGCTTTAAATAGTCTGAACTCCTGAGAGCTATTCCCAAATAGTATAATGGGATATTCACCTCAGATAGCAGATAACAAAGGCAAACATCAGGTAACAAAGTTAATGTGGAGATGATGCTTTCAAAAGAACTGCTTGACATGACAAAGGTAAAAAGGAGGAAACAGGGCCACAGTTACAAAGTTTAAAGATCAGAGATGGTTGTGGTTTCATTTAGAAATCAGCCTCACCATATCTGACATTTCAAAAGCTTCCCTGAACATTTCCCCCCTTTTTTGTGCTCCTGAAGCTCATCCTCCATCACAGGAGCCTCTGCCCGGCCCCCAAGCACAGCTAAACCAGCACCCAGGAGCTGCTCTGTTGCCTCCCTCTCTGCAGGTCCCTGGCCCAGGCAGGCTCCTCTCTGCTCCTGATGCTGTTCCCAGGAGTCCTCAGAAGTCCTCATGTGCTGGGAGCACTGGGAGCACCGACACCCATAGCAGCCATCCCACCCCTTCCTTTCAAAGAGAGCAAAGCCCTGCTGGAGAAACCCATCAGTTCCCGGAAAGACTCAGGCACTGCTTCTCTCCTTTGAACAGACTCACCTGACAGTGGGTTCAGTGCCTGAGCAGCTCCCAGAGCTGTTTAATCCCAGTTACACACAATGGAAATGGCCTTTGTGTCCCATTCCCACCTGCTCCTATTGACCTGCTCCTTAAATCTGTCCTTCTGCACAGAGGATGGGAAATGAATTCCCTGGATTTGTGATCCATTGAAGTGAGTGCAGAGGAGCATCTGGCTGTGTCACTAATGGGCCCCTGGAAAGCAGAATTACCAGAGGAGTTAATTTCCTACTCATGTTCTGCTCTTGAACATAGAGACATGAAAACCAGAGATTTCCCTGTCCCTTTACGGTGTAATTATGAACCTAAACAATTTCCATGAATTGTTACATCTCCTCCACTCACGGAATCCCAGAATATCCTGACCTGAGAAGGACCTCCAGGATCATCCCAACCCCCAACCCTGCCCAGACACCCCAACAGCCCCACCCTGGGCATCCCTGGCAGCGGTGCCCAAACGCTCCTGGAGCTCTGGCAGCCTCGGGGCCGTGCTCATTCCCTGGGGAGCCTGGGCAGTGCCCAGCACCCTCTGGGGGAAGAACCTTTCCCCGATCTCCATCCCAAATCCCCCTGGCCGAGCTCCAGCCGTTCCCTGGGTCCTGAATTCCTTGTTTGAATTCCTAGGACCTGCTCTCTCCTCTTCCATCATCACCTGCTGACCTGTTCTGCTCAGGCACTGCCTTCATTTCTCCTAAACCCAAATACATTTTTTGGCACTTAATAATAAATATTTTCCATGCATTTCAACGTTTTCACAGCACACACAAATCAGTAAATCCAGTACAAGATGGAAGAGGCTGCTGACCCAGGTCCTGTGGATACAGGGAACACAAAGCCCTCCATGTACAGCTTGTTAAGCCAAAGGAGAGGGCAGATGAATAACACAGAGCCTGGATTCCGAGCTGCTGGAGCTGTGCCACACCTCCTTCCAGTGGGAATGGGAGAGACATTTTCCTGGGAGAGGTTTCCAGATGGTTTTCTCACTGCTGCAAACAACGGAGGCGGTGTCTGAGCAGCCTTGCCGTGCCCAGAAATGCTTCATTTGCTGCCTCCTTTTGCACCTTTTGCACCTCATCTCCCTGTGTCACCCAGGGCACCTGTTCCAGACCTCAGCCCTGCTCTGGCAGCATTTGCTGTCCCAAAGACAATATTTGTCCTGTGTTCCCTGGGGAGACTCAGCTGAAGCAGGGGAATGGTGTGAAGGAAACAATACAGAAATAAGGATGGCTGATTATCCACTCTCAGAATTCTTCCCTTCTCTCTGGAGGTGCAGGAATGACTGTCTACCTTTTGTGAGATTTCATTCATGACTGTTCTATTTAACTCAGTGTTCCTGTGATCATCTTAATTTCCAGCCAGAGAACAGACCCCTGGCAGGATTCAGGTCTTTAATAACCACATTGTCATTCTGATATCTCCATCTCTACTCCTGATTTCCATTGTTTGCATCTCTTCAGAGGCACAAAGCAGCAGAGTCCCAAAGGAGGAGATTTTTCACACACAGTTTCTGATATCAGCGCACACATTTAGCAGTGAGCAAATTAGAGACGTGGTTATAAATTGCTGCTGGGGATGGGAGAGGATATGGAAGATGTCAGGGAATGGTTCCTTGCTGCCCTCGAGGCAGGGCTGATCCCGTTTTTCTGCATCCACAGAGATCCTAAGTCAGGGAAGGGAAACTGCCCTGGCAGCAGCTCAGCTCAGGGGAGCTGCAGAGCGATTCCCGTTCCTTTCCATGGCAATCCCAGCATCCTAAGGCTGTGTGCAGATGCCAGCGGGAGCTGTGCATGGATCGTGTGGTGTTTGTGGGACAGAGTCGGTACCCGCAGGGACAGGGGGTGTGGCTGGCAGGAGCAGTCACCGAGGGCTGTCAGACATTCCCACTCGTTTAGAGACCACGGATCGTTCTGCCTTCCCCACCGGGGCTCCCTTGGAATGGCTCCCTTGGAATGGCTCCATCTCTGGGTAGACTTTCCTGGATGTTTCTTCCAGCCAGCGGGGGAGGAAGGTCCCCACAAAGAAAGAGTTGGAATAGATTTGTCTTTTGAGAACTGTGACAATGCTCAGCATCCTGATGGCTGCAGCTGCCAGAGGGCAGGGTCAGGTGGGATACTGGGCAGGAATTCTTGGCTGGGAGGGTGGGGAGGCCCTGGCACAGGGTGCCCAGAGCAGCTGTGGCTGCCCCTGGATCCCTGGCAGTGTCCAAGGCCAGGTTGAATGGGGCTTGGAGCAGCCTGGGACAGTGGGAGGTGTCCCTGCCATGGCAGGGGGGGCACTGGGTGGGCTTGAAGGGCCCTCCCAACCCCAACCATCCCGTGATTCCATGATTCTGTTTCTCTTCAGTGCCATTAGAAGAGGCATCAGTCTCAGACATCCCACAGTAAGATCACCAGAACCAGGTGAAACACCAGCAGCTGGCACAGGAGGCCCTGGCATGGGTGATCCATGTGCAGCTCCCTGTCTGTGAGCCTTGGAGCAATCCCAGCCCCCAGGTCCTTAGCAAAGCCAACAGAATTATTCCTATTTGTAAAGTAATGCCAGACAGAACTAATTCCATGTTAATAGCAAACACTGGGTGTTTATTCACAGCTTTTCATCACCTGAACAAGCCCTGGGACATTCCCTCAGTGTGAGGAGCACTTCAGGCCCAGGGGGTGACTTGTTGGGACCGAACAGTGCCACAGGGAGGACCCGAGCCAGCCCTTCACACCACATCCCCTTGACCTCTTCCCCCTCCCACTCCGATCCTCTGTGACTTTCAAATTCCTGCATAAACGAAAGGAAACTTTGGCACTTTAGTTAAGGCCAGCATTTATTCGAGGAATCCCCTCTCAGTCTGCACAGCTTTGCAGTTACTCTGCATAAGGAGCACATGGAGTGCTGGAATTAAGAGGCTGTAAGACTAATCCACACAGAAGAGAACAGAGAGACATGCTGGGAATCCATCAGCCTGAAATTCATCTGGATACCCTCAGCTGCAGGACTGAGAAGATGGAATTTAACAGAGCAATACTTAAAATTCAGTTTTCATCCAAAGAGCAAAGCACTTAACAAATTAATTGAGCTTAGCATCCATGTTGAGAGCTCAGCACTGGTAACATCATCACAGGAGAGAAGCTGGTTTATGAGGGGCTGAAGGAAGTACAGCAAGCCCTGAACAGACAAATCCCTGCCCCAGAGAGCCCCTGGGGTGACAAATGGCACTTCTGCAGTCTCTGCACATCATAACTCTCGTGCTTTTACCCAGGCACTGCTCCCAGCGCTGGCCAAGCTTTCCCCAAGAAGCAACACATCTTCCTCAGGCAGGGCTGGGACAGCCTCTCCTTATTTTCCTGGCTGCTCATCAAAACAGAACACCCTGGGCACCACAAACCTTTTAAAAGCATTTTTTTGTTGTTTGCACCACAAGCTGCAGGAAGCTCAGCAGTTCTCCTCCCTCACAGATCTCCCTCTCTGCTGGTTTTTCCCCTCCCCTGCCAGGTCCTGGTGGGAATGTATGGCTGGATAGAAACCTCTCCTTCCCCCCACGCTGTTTAAAGCACTGCAGCACCAGTTCGATGGAACAATCGTGTTCTGTTCCAATGAACAAGATTTATCATTCCTTTAAGGAGAGCCTGACTTTGCTCGGTGAAAAACTGTTTGCAGTCACCCACAGCTCCCTTACAACCTGTGATCCACCACTTACATCCTCCCTCCAGTCCCACAGGAGCTGAGCTGTTCATCATTTGCTTTCTGGACACAGAAAGTGTAAAATACCATTCCTCCCAAAATAAAACCATCACATAAAGGATAAGAGCGAGAGGTTGTGAAAAACCCTGGACTCTGTGACCACTTAGTGATACTTGGGTAAGATTTGCCCCTTCAGAGTCAAGTACTGCACTCCATGAATCCATTGTGTTCTGTGGAATATTTATGGTGTGTTCTGCAAAGCATTCAGTATACAGAGGCAATTCTCCTCTAAACTGTGCATTAAGGAACCATTAATATTCCAAAGGAGAAGGTTGGAAGTTGATAAATGCCAGCGCTGAGGTCACTGTGGCTGCCCTTTCCTCTCCAGCTATTTAATGATGTGTTTGCTCCAGGTCTCCTTCTCACCACTGACAGGAACTGTTCAGAAGAGCTGGGATGGGAACAGGCACAAGCACAATTTCAGCCCAGGAGGGTTTGGAGAGCAAAAACTGAAACTCCAATGAGTGCAAATCGAGTGTCATCAAGTGGCACAAAGTGTCTCAAATATCCCCAATTCCTCCTGCAGCAGGGAACTCCCACAGGGGTCACCAATCCACTGGTGTGAACTGGAGCACTGAACGTGTCAGCAATTGCCCCATTCCGGCACAGGGGAGCACAGGGATCCCAATCCTGAGTCACAGAATCATGAACAGTTTGGGTTTGGAGGGACCTCAAAGCCCACCCAGGGCCACCCCTGCCATGGCAGGGACACCTCCCCCTGTCCCAGGCTGCTCCAAGCCCCATCCAGCCTGGCTGGAAAGGGATTCTCTGGAGCAACCAGAACAAGAAAGGGGAGAAACACCTGTTGTTGTGGAAATTCCCCAGCAATGGGCTCCATTTCCCAGGGAGAGCAGGAGCTGCCCTGGGGTTGCTGCTGTGCCCTCAGGCCCCGTTACCCAAGTGCTGCTTTCAGGGCAGGTCAAAGAACCCAACACAGCAACAGCAGCAAAGGAAGGGTTCACAGGGGAGTTCCTGGCCCAGGTTCCCAGAGCAGCTGTGGCTGCCCCTGGATCCCTGGAAGTGTCCAAGGCCAGGCTGGACGGGGCTTGGAGCAGCCTGGGACAGTGGGAGGTGTCCCTGCCATGGCAGGGGTGGCACTGGGGGGGGTTAAGGGCCCTCCCAACCCAAACCTTTCCACAATTCCCTGATTCACATCAGACCAAATATTCAAGCCCAAAGTATTTTTCTTTTCTTTTTCCTCAAATTCCTGAAGCCAGGTGGGTCATAACCCATTTTCTCTGATTCCTCTTCCATGCAGTATCTGGAGTTGTTTCTCTTCCACATTGCTGCAGAAGAAGCCAACTGCACACGAGTGATAACGAGCTGAGTGCTCAGAGCGTGGGGAGATGTTTATCAGAAACGTCACAAAGTTGGTTGTGGTTTGATGGGAGGGAGCAGACTGAGCCACGACTCGAGGCAGCTGCAGGAGATTCAGAACAAGTTATTCAGCCAATGTGGAATCTGCCCTGATAAGAAACACTGAGTGACTGGAAGAGGATTTCTCTGTGTAAATTGAAATCAGGGCTGTGTAGAGCTGAATTAAACCTTTGTCACGAAGCTGCAGAGCTGTCACTTGTATTCTTCCAGGATAAATTGGCAGCATCCACTGAGAACAGCCTTGGAACAGTGCTTTGACTGCAGTAGCTGCTTTTAGAGCAACAGCAAAAGGACATGATCTGTTCTTAAAAATCCTAAAATGATACTAATTTACAGCACAGGAGAATGAACTGCACCACGCTCTGCTTAGGGAACTGCTCCACAAAACTGAACTTCTGCTATAAAGCTGCTTTATTTTCATAATTGCCCCTCTGGAGGAATTTTGTTAATTGTTCTTCTCTCTTCCCCTACCTTTAATTCCAATGTTCCCTCTCCAGCCCAGGGGAATGAAGCCAAAGGGTTTTCATCTCAAGTTTGGAAAGCTGGTCAGCTTTCATTAGGGCCTCAGTCACTTTTAATCAGCTCTCCCCAAAAAACAATTGAAAATAATTACCTGAGCTTCTCCTGGGCTTTGGGGTCAGTAGAAAGGTGATCGACTGAAGACAGACCAAAGGACACTGCTCCTGTCAAAGCCTGGACACTTCCCAAGCTCTGAGCCAGGGAAAATAACACCGAGTTTCATAATCCCTGTCCGTGCCAGTTAAGAACCCCCCCAAAAACCCTTGCAAGGTTTGTAAGTGATTTCCAAGTGTCCTTCATGCTGCTGCTTCCTCTGGCTTTGTCCTGGCTCTTACTCAGAATCACAGAACCAAGGGATCGTTAAGTTTGGAAAAGACCTTTAAGGTCATCGAGTCCAACCATCACCACTGACCCACTTCCCCGAGTGCCACGGCCCCAGGTTTTCTGAGCACTTCCAGGGATGGGGACTCCAGCCCTGCCCTGGGCATTCCAAAGCTTTGCAACCCTTTCCATGAAGAAATTTTCCCGATATCCACCCTGAGCCTCCCCTGGCCCAGCCTGAGGCCGTTCCCTCTCCTCCTGTCCCTGTTCCCTGGGAGCAGAGCCCGACCCCCCCTGGCTGCCCCCTCCTGTCAGGGAGTTGTGCAGAGCCACAAGGTCCCCCCTGAGCCTCCTTTTCTCCAGCCTGAGCCCCTTTCCCAGCTCCCTCAGGCACTCCGGGGGCTCCAGCCCCTTCCCCATGTCTCTAACCCATGGTGAAGTCACTCACACCTGCACAGAGACATCAGTTAGTTTTAAATCTCCCCAGCACATCCTGCACCATTTCCCTGAGTCAGGGCTGAGGTGTTGAAGTGAAAAGTGAGGCTGTGCTGACAATTCCACAGGGAAGGCAGCACAGGAGTGAGGAGAGAGCAGAGAGAAGAGCTCCACAAGCAGCAGAACAAGCCCAGTTTCTCAGACCAGGGGGAAACTGGAGCATTGCAGCACTGAAAGGCTCCAAGAGCTCCAGTTCCAGCAGCTGGGATGAGCTGATCCAACAGCTCCCAACAGCAGCCTCTGCTTCCCCTTCTCCCCTTGCTCTCAGACTGTTCCTCCCTCCCTTGCCCCAAACCAGCCCCAAACCTGAGCAGATCCACCCCACCAGGTCACCCACAGTCCTGGCCTGGCTGAACTGCCCAATGGGACCCTTACTGGGCACCCCCAGAACTGGCCTCAGGGAAGGATGAACATCCCATTCCACAGGAATGAGACCTGATCTCAGCCCAGCCGCTCCTGAAATGGCTCCTCCTGGGCCAGGGGCTGCAGGGACAGGTGGAACCAGGCCCTGAAAGGACCCCAGGAGCCAGATCACCCATGGAAGCCATGAGGCCACTGCCCAACAGCTGCAATTGTAGTCCTCAAAAATTATTTTATCTTTGTGGAGAATGGGAGACTCAGTCATAGAATTCAAGAATTATTGAGGATGGAAAAGCCCTCCAAGGCCATCGAGCCCACCCTGTGCCCGAGCCCCACCTTGTCCCCAGCCCAGGGCACTGAGTGCCACCTCCAGGCCTTCCTTGGACACCTCCAGGGATGGGCACTCCAAACCTCCCTGGGCAGCCCCTGCCAGGGCCTGAGCACCCTTTCCATGGGGAAATTCCTCCTGAGAAGAAATGAAGCAGGTCCAGGCCATGTTTTACAATAATGTGGGGTTATTGTCTCTGGGGAATGGAATGGCAAAACTCCTCTGAAATGCTCTTCACAAATGGGGATGTGTGGGCAAGGCTAATTTAGATTGGGCTGAAATTTCCCAAAGCCCTTCCCCTCATCACTGCACAGCCCTGGATCCCCAGGGGAAATTTGTTCACTGAATTCCTCTGCAGCACAAACACACGAAAGGATCTCCATCCTCTCTTATGTTTCTGCCTCTTCTCCATGAAATCATACAGTGAAGGAAAACCACTCAGAAGCTCTTGGCCAGTGTAGTGCAGGGACCAGAAGGTCCAGGGAAATGGGACACCTGGGAATGTTCATTGCCCCGTCAGCCAGAAGTGCCACCAGGAGGGGACAGGGCCAGGTGCCCCTCACTGTCCCTTGGAGCCAGGCACCCTCACACACAGAAAATACAGATCCATGCCCAACTTCCAGCAATTAAACTCCAGATCAAAAGAACCACAACTGTGGATGTGCTTTGCTTATTATCAGCTCTGTCTCTGGTTGCCTGAAGGTCTTTCCAACTACGTTGACTTTAATTACTTTAATGGGAGAGAAAATGATCTGAGGAGTGTCAGCTCAATGGGGCACGATCCTGATGGAAATGCTAAGTCTGGGATCATTAGTTCAGCAGTTAATAGTACATTATCTGAAGTTATTGGAGCTAAATGTAAACAGCTCCTGGAGCCCGACTAATGTCGGGAATGAAGCTAGGGAAATAAATTAGGAGAGGCTTTGAACTGAGCTTGTGTTGGTTCTGCTCCCACCTTCTGCAGAGGCGGCTCTTTGTTAGTCCAGAGCAGAAAAAAGTGTTTGTAGAGAGAAAAGAAAAGGAAATTGAATCCACCATGGGCTTGGCATCACCAAAACCCTCCTGACAACTCCTTACAATGAACTTCTTGAAGTGACTGAGTTTATCTAAAGCAAATTAAGATAAAGCAAATCAAGGCCACTTCAGCCCTTCAGGGAAGCCTGAGATGTTAATCTGCTCCTTTGGCAGTCCTGAGCCTCCTCTCCAGCTCAAGGAAGTCTAGATGGAGCAATTTAGCTTCATTTGCAACGAAAAGGGATTAAATTGCATTGTAGGACCTCATCTCTGCTGCAGGTGAGTGCTGCCCACAGCCACCCAGCTCAGCTGACAGGCAATTAATTTGAGGCAGAGGTAATGTGATTCAGATTCTGGGCTGGCAGTATTTGTTACAAGGATATAATCGGGTTAAATTAATCCCATTTCATTTTTCACTTGCCTTGGTGGGGCCTGCACTTGTAAGAACAGCCCTTCCTTGTGTTCTCTTTGTGAGGATCAGAACTGCTGCTTGTTTCAGCTTGGAATTGGAAAGAGAACTGCATGAAGATTGGTGAAACCAAGGATTTCACTTCCCAAAGAAAATCCGTTCCTGAACTTTCCTGTGATGATGTGGTCCTGTGCATAGGCCAAGCAGTGCACATATCAAAGATAACCAAAGCCATCCTTGGAGATTCCAGCTCATCAGACATGCAGATTCCTATGCAGGCTTCTGTCTTAGGAATAATTCTTGAGTTTTATACAAGTGCTTTGAACAACTTTGCTGGTCTATGGCTTGTGGAGGCAGAATGCATCTTTTAAATGACCCTGGAGTTCCCATCCATTGCAAAAGCCCCATCAGGAGCAGCGTCCAAATCCACCAGAAATGCCTGAGGAGCTTGGCCAAGCACCCAGGGCAGCGAGGAGAGCACAGGCGCTGCTGCAGGCAGGTGAGTGAATTCAGCCCCTCAGGGGCCAGGGCTGTCCTGCTTTGTGCCAAAACAGGGAAGTTTGGTCTTGGGACACTGAGGTGAAAAGCTGTGGCTGCCCCTGGGTCCCTGGCAGTGTCCAAGGCCAGGTTGGACATTGGGGCTTGGAGCACCCTGGGATAGTGCAAGGTGTCCCTGCCCATGGCCTGGGCAAGGTGTCCATAGAATCAGAGAGACACAGGATCACGGAATCATGGAATAGTTTGGGTGGGAAGGGACCTTAAAGCCCATCCAGTCCCACCCTGTGCCATGGGCAGGGACACCTCCCACTGTCCCAGGCTGCTCCAAGCCCCATCCAGCCTGGCCTTGGACACTGCCAGGGATCCAGGGGCAGCCACAGCTGCTCTGGGCACCCTGTGCCAGGGCCTGCCCACCCTCCCCGGGAAGAATTCCTTCCCAAGATCCCATCCATCCCTGCCCTCGGGCACTGGGAAGCCATTCCCTGGGTCCTGTCACTACTCTAAGGGATGCTTTAAGATCCCCCTTTGCTGGTGGGAACCATGGGGTGCTTTGTGCACAAATCCCCTCCTGGTCCAGGTGAAAGGAAGAAGACACAGAACAGGGCACCACCTCGATGTCTTTTCCACACCTGGCACTGCCTGGGGGAGGAGGAAGAGTGGAAATAGGGAATGTGCAGCTCTGCAGATTTTCATACAGAGCAATTGAATTTATTGAAGGAGCTCAGAGCCTTCCCAGCCCGTCCCTTTCAGACCATGTTTGCCTGGGGAAAGAAAAACGTCCAGTTAACCACAAACAACAGAAACTGCAGCCCTGTGATCTGAGCCATGACCCTGATTCAACAGCCAGGAAATCCCAGGAAACCTCCAGAGGCAACATCAAATCCTTTGCCTTGGGGTAAAGGAGAAGGAAACAAGGAATGGATCTGTGCAGCCTTGGAAAGGATGAGGCATTTCCAGCACTCAGGCAGAGCATGTGCAGTGACAGGAGTGAGGAGTGTAATTACCAGGGCACCCAATTTCTCTGCTCCAGGCAGGAGCTGATCAGCAGATGGTTTGCAAAGAGCTCCCATTGCTCCTGGTGGCTCACACAGCGTGATTAGCCAGGGAAATGGGAGCTGTGACAGGAGTCTCACAGTCCCAGCAGCCCCAGACACAGCCAGTGACGTTTCCTGATGCTGCAAACCTGAGTGCAAGAGAAAACTGCTGTGGAATGGGGAGCAGCACCGGGCTGGGGACCCAGCTGTTCACTCCTGCCTGGGTGCTCCAGAAAAAACATCAAATGAGGAATGTGTTGGACAGACCCACTTAAAAGCAATTTGCTTTACCTGTGTGTCCTAGGTTACAGTGTAAGATGTGCACAAAAGTATGTATTCTATCACCATCTTCATGAGCTGTTGAAACCAGGTGGTGCAGTGTTTTCTTGCCTCCTCCATCCAGACTATCTTCTGTTAATGGGCCCATCAATGCCATTGTGAGATGCTCCGCCCAGGGGGAGGAACCAAGCATTCCATCCTGGATATAATCTGAGATTTCAAACACCATAAACAGCCTTTCCCACTGGATTCCCAGAGGACAAGAGCTACAACACAGCCACCACTGGACCTTCTGAGGAAGACCAGACCCTTCTACAGGATCACTGCTTCAACAGAACCACATCCATCACTTCAGGAGGACTGCAGCCAGCATTTTTGTCAGACTGCTATTGCCACCCTGACTAACAGGGTGTCAGGTTGTATTCTGACTCTGTCAGTTTAGACTGGTATTTTTTCTGTCTTTATTTTTAATTTTCCTAATAAATTGTTATTCTGACTTGGTGTCTCCCACTGGTTTGTTTTTCAAACCAGTACACTGTGGCAAGACAGGAGTTCATGAGGTGAGAGCTCCAGGGAGAGCTGTACTGGGAATCTCACAAAAATCCTGGGGTTTATTGGTGGGAGCAAGACCAGGGAGAAAGAAGGAATTTGGAATTCCTGGCTGGGAGGGTGGGGAGGCCCTGGCACAGGGTGCCCAGAGCAGCTGTGGCTGCCCCTGGATCCCTGGCAGTGTCCAAGGCCAGGCTGGACATTGGGGCTTGGAGCAGCCTGTATTTACCCCTGGAATTGCTGGATATTCCAGCAGCACTCTCTGCAGACTGGCACAGCCATTCCAGAGGTGCTTTATGGTGGGTATTTCACTGCCTCTTTCCTTCCAGGTCAGGGACAGACAAAAACCTTTCTAAAAAGCCCAGGGAAGGACTTATGGCCCAGCAGTGCTGAGCAGCCTCAGTCTGTCTTGACTTCTGTTTAAGTTCCTGGGCTTCCCAGACAGCCTCAGACTTTCCCCTCTCCAGCCACTCCTTAAACTCATCAGAAGCCAGGATTCCATCTGGCAGGAAATGCCAGTCCTGTAAGCCCTGCTTTGATCTCAAACCCAGCATTTCTGTTTTCTTCCTGGTGGTCATCAAGCCTCTTGCTCTGGGTGATGCTGGCACTTCCCTGCTCATGTTGCAGCTCCATTTTCAGCTCGGTGCACTGATCCCATCCCAACCGTTTCCTTGGGATCAGACAAAACACAGGATTACTCAACCATGTCTCTATTGATGAGTTCTCCTGAACAGCTTTTATTTCAACAAAATGGAGCTTCTAAAGAAAAACCCCACTATTGGCAGTTTTCGTCCTGTCTCCTCCGTCCTCACCTGGAGCTGGGCCAGCACTGGGTTTGGAGCAGCATTTGAACTGGTTTGAGGAGAAGGAGCTGCTCCAGTTTCCCCTCTCTGCATTCCCAGTATCGTGGATCAGCCATGTGTGTGGTTTCCCTGCCATTAATCAGCTCCATTTCACAGAGCCCTGATTGGAATGCTGAGGCTGAACCTGCCTGGGCTCCTGTGGGGCACTTTAGGGCAGGCAGAGCATCCTTGACAGAAGTTACTCGGTGTCTTTGTGCCTCAGGCATTGTCTGGCTCCAGCAGTAACTGCAGGTTGTGCCGTTTCATTACTGAAGAACTTCTGCTACACTGTATTCAGGACATGAACTGTGGGGATTTCTCATCTCAGGAGTTTAATTACCTCTTTGATTGAAGCAAACGTTGTATCAAGTGGAGAGAGGGAGGTCAGAGCTGGAATGATCTCCTCATGCCCAGATTAGAAGTACAGCTCCTGTATCTGCCATTGGCTCCTAATGAGGAATTTCAGATTCACCAGCTTCAAAGTAATCTCCAAAATGCAGCTGAACAGCTCCAGAGAGGAGGTTCGACTTTGTTGCTCTGCATTTTGCACCATGCCCCTTTTTTCTCTCCCTTTTGAGCTGTTTGATACTGGCTGTGTTCCTTGAGCTCTGGAAACTCTGCATCAGAGATTTGGGAGCTGCAGTTGGATGATTAATGTCATCAAACGAGCCAGAGGAGTTGGTTTCTCTCTGCTTGGTCTTGGACTTGGCTCAGCTTCCTTATAAAGGGTTACAAAGAACTCCCCGGGTCAGGGGAAACAGCTTGGTGCTGTTATTTATTTATTGTCCCACCTTCCCAGGCCTGCCACGTTCCCCACAAATGCAGCCCCCGGAGCAAAGGGGCAGTGGGGAGAAAATTCCCTAAGAAATGTTGCAACAAAAAAAAAAAAAAGGGAAGAAACTTCAGAGATTCATTGGAGCTGGAAACTTTCAATTTAAACCTCTGCTGTGGTGGACCAGGAAGAGGCTGGAGACTGGGAAACCAGGCCTTAGTCCATTACTTGGTGTGTCCAAAGCTGAAGTGTTGGAAGGTGCAGCTTTTCAGCCCTGGGGACAGAAATCCTGGAGGATTCCTGACCTCCAGCCTCAGTGCAAACTCATGCTGAGCTCTACGTCCACTGCCAGAGCTCCCTCCAACTTAAAAATCAGGGAGGAAAAGTTGTTCAGCAACAAAATTTGTCCCTTGGTTCTCATCTTTAAATTTCTTGAGCCAAGTCCTTCAGAGCTCTAAAGTTTATTGGTGAGAATCCAGCCCCCAAGTGCCTGAGGCTGGGAATCCAATAACTGAAGGAATTCACAACATGCCTAAAAGTAGGAATTTAATAACTAAAGTCTGCTTTGGATCATAACTCTGAAGGTTGGGTGCCTTGAAGATCAAATTGTTCAATAAGAGACATACTAGAGGGTGGGGATTCCTTTTTCTGAAGTTTCCTTGAGTATTTAATGGACCAAATTCCCCTCCACAAATACCCAGATTTCCTCCTGTTCCCACTCCAGTGCAGCAGGATTTCACCAGTAAAGCACTCATTCCATGACCTTTCAGGAGGAATTCAGCTCTTCCAAGGGATGTTTTGTCCCACACCCAGCTCCCCTTGTGAGGGCCCCTCTCCTGCCAGGCTGATGTCCTGAGCAGAAAAGCACAGCTGAAAAAGGCACTTCAGCCCAGCCTTTGGAATGTCCTCCAGGAGAATGCAGAGGCTCCTTCCAGCCTTAAAGCCCCTGCACATCTCCATGGCACCAAGTTTGGAATCAGAAAAAGGAATCTCAGATTGGTTTGGGTTGGAAGGGACCCCAAAGCCCACCCAGTGCCACCCCTGCCATGGCAGGGACACCTTCCACTGTCCCAGGCTGCTCCAAGCCCCAATGTCCAGCCTGGCCTTGGACACTGCCAGGGATCCAGGGGCAGCCACAGCTGCTCTGGGCACCCTGTGCCAGGGCCTGCCCACCCTCCCAGGGAACAATTCTTTCCCAATATCCCATCCAGCCCTGCCCTCTGGCACTGGGAAGCCATTCCCTGTGTCCTGTCCCTCCATGCCTTGTCCCCAGTCCCTCTCCAGCGCTCCTGGAGCCCCTTTAGGCCCTGCAAGGGGCTCTGAGCTCTCCCTGGAGCTTCTCCTCTCCAGGCTGAACACCCACAGCTCTCCCAGCCCTGGGATCATCTCTGTGGCCTCCTCTGGGCCTGTTCCAACAGCTCCATGTCCTGCCTGTGCTGAGGGTCCCAGACCTGGAGCCAGCTCTGCTGCTGGGGTCTCACGAGGGCACGGGGGGGACAATCCCCTCCCTCAATCTCCCACTCCCTCTGGATGTAGCCCAGGGTGTTTGGCCTCCTGGGCTGGGAGTTCACAGCATTGGCTCATGTCCCTTTCCCTTCTCCCATTATTCTGTGTGGGCAGACAGGGACAGGGACAGGGACATCCTGCCTGGCCCAAGAGGGCAAACAGAGGAGCCAAATCCTGCATGAACAAAGCAGACCAGGTTGCGACAATGCCATAGCTCCAACCCCAGCCCAAATCCAGCCTCAATTCTCCAGATTGCTCTTTCTCCATGAACCTGCCCCTCCTGCAAAGGCAGCTCCCCAGCAGAATCCTGCAGGATGACACCCAGGGCTATCACATCTGCCACCTCCATGCCACACTGGCTTCAAACAGGTCCCAGTTGCCACCAGAGCTGCAGGCAGATAAAAGACTCTGGGCTGTCACAGCAGAAGCTGCTCTGGGTTCAGCTGAGGTGGGGTAGGAGCTTCCCAGCTCTGCCATCAGCTGGCACCACTGATCAGATCCTTGCTGTCTAACCTGGTTCTGTCAGAACAGCTTTAAAAAATTCAACAAACAAAACCCTACTATTAGCAATGTTTTAAGCTAATCCAGATCATTTTGATAGAACTGGGCTAGGGAGCAATTCCAGCTGTCATAGCAGGGGCAGGGCTGGCCTCTGGCCAGGGACAGGGCCGTGGGCAGGTGGAGCAGGACACAGAGCTGCACCTTCTCCTTGGGGAGCTGGGGGGGCTGGCAGGACTGGGCTGGGCCAGCCCTGGGTGCCCAGGCGGCTCCAAAGCTGTTCCACCGCAGAGCCACAGCAAGGCTGGGCCTGGACTGAGTGCAGAACAGGCCAGAGGGGTCTGATGGAATGGCTCCAGGTCACACCTTGCTGTGCTCCCCGAGCTGTGCCCCAGTGGGCTCGGCCAGCCAGGAGCCCCGGCTGTCCCAGGGATGGGGGCCCAGCAGCAGGGGCTGAACTGTGCCACAAACACCGCTCGAGCACTGGCTTTGTGTGATGTTATCAGGGTGACAGCAGCATTCTGGGGATGATTCACCCTGGGCTCATGGGGCTGGATAATTCAGTGTTTCAGTGATACCACACAAGAGTTCAGGCAGAGCAGCAGACGCTGCCTCAGCCCCAGCCCTGCCCTGCCCAGGGACCTGCATCTGGGTGTTGGCAGAATCATGGAATCAGAGAATTGTTAAGACTGGAAGAGACCTTTAAGATCATCAAGCCCAACCACCAACTTGATGTGATGTTCCTGGAGCCGCCCAGCTGTTCCCACCACTGTGATAATAAAGAGTTCAGCTGTAATGAGAGGAATCCTTGACCCAGTTAAGGATATCCTAAGTCTAGGCAGGAGTAAATGAGTGAGGACATAATTCCCTGTGTGCAGGTGGGGCCCTGGAACACAGAGACTTTAAGGAGCAGATTTCTGGCTGCACATTAATCAGAAGTGGGGACAAATTTTTTTTGTAGGTGCCAATCTCACCTCAGCTGTGGACACATTTCCAGTCAGCAGAAAGTCAGAGCAGTGCAGGACTATCCACAAATCCTCCAGCGACTTCTGACTAACAAAAAAACCACCCTCCATTCTGACCAGCTGTTGGACACCTCTGGTCCACCAGGTGTGGCCACAGCAGTGACCTTGCCGTGGCATTACTGGGCTTGGATAAATTCATTTTGGCTCTGCCTTGAGCATGGCTGTGCCAGTGCAGACTCTGCCTCACAGACAGGAATTTCTGTGCTTCTGCAGCCCCTCCTCTAGCCCCAGCTTAGCCCAGTGTTGGTCCCACTGGGAGTCAAGCTTTTGAGTGAATGAGCAACAGATCTCTGCAGCTGCCTGGGGATAACAGAGGTGTGCCCGGAGCTCTGTACCTTAAAAGCTCCCTGAGCACTTCAGACAGAGGGGATCTGAAGGGGGGCTCTCTCCAGGCTCCCTCCCACATTTCCATGCAAACAGGTTTGTTTATCCCTTGCAAACACAGACAAATCCAGCAAAAATTGGCCTTCTTGACTCGAGGAAGTAATTTGGTGTCGCAGCAATTGTCAGACACGGTGGCACCATCTGCCACTCTCACATGACTGTAATTTGCCAGACACTGCATCACCTCCCTGTTTCCAATTATCCTTTTCCTCTGAACAAAGCCTGTCTTTAACACAATGCTGGTACATCCAAGGGAAAGGAGGAATAATAATCAGTGTTTACCATTATCCAGCAATACATTATTCATGCTTCCCTCTCTTAGCAAGATCTTCCCTTCCCTACTATCAAGTGGTACATAGTGGAGGGGAATGGCAGAGCCTCTGGGATTCCAGATGACTTTGCACTGCTCTCATTAGCACAGGCTCTCAGATTAATCAGGATATTCATTATGGAGCAATTTCACTGCAGGGACTTCCTGGGGAGCAGGTGCAGTTTCACCTGGACTGGGAGCACAGCACCAGGATCAGCTCTTGTGGCAGTGGCAGTGACCTGGCCCCTACTGCCACAGACCCCGATAACCCAGGCAGGGGCACACCGGTGCCAGGGGGTGCTGAGGGCTTGGCACATCCCAGGTTGGTTGCAGTGACCCCTCAGGATCATGGAACCTCAGGGCAGGTCCATAGCCCACATCACAATATCAGGGTTTCTCAAGGATCACACACACTCCAGGCACAGCTCCAGCTGCTGGGATGGGATTGTCCAAGAGCTGCCAGGTCACAGCCTGGAGGCCCCCGAGCAGCCCTGGAACAGCTCTGCACCAACAGCAGTAAAGGAGCAGCAGGCAGGTGCCAAAAACCAAACCAAAGCAGGCAGGGAGCTGGGCAGAAGATTCGTCCAGCCAAGTGCTGCCTCTGTCAGGCTGCTTCAGCTGTGGAAAAGAGATCCAACAGAACTTATGTGGGATGGCTCACACAGAGACACAATGCTGGGGCCATAAAATGTCCTGGCTGGAAAGGAAAGACCCACTGAATTGAGAGGAAAGCCAGAAAATTTGTAGGGTGAAAGAAGACCAAGATATTAATAAAATACATTAATAAAAAATTGGACAGATGGCTCTTGCCCAGAGAGATTGTGGACTCCACATCCCTGGCAGTGTCCCAGGCCAGGCTGGACAGGGCTTGGAGCAGCCTGGGACAGTGGGAGGTGTCCCTGCCCATGGCAGGGGTGGCACTGGGTGGGCTTTAAGGTCCCTTCCCAGCCAAACCACTCCATGATTCTCATAGGGACCAAGGGAAGTGGTGCATTCCAGGTTTTGTGATGTCTCTAACTAGGGACAAACAGCTTTCCCAGCTGAGACATTTCAGTGCCATTCCCTGAGGAGCCAGAGGGATTTCTGCAGTTCCCAGTCTGCAGGAATTATGTGTGAAGGCTGGTGCAGGACCCAGTGCTCTGCCATGGCCCTCACACCTTCACCTGCCACACTCCAGTGACTCCTCCATTAAATCTTAAAGGGCTTCTGCATAAAACAGAAGGGCAAGGACTTAAAGTTTAACAACTGTGACATTTCACAGCCAAACAAATTCCCCAGCCAAAGGAAAACTTCCAGTACCTCCTCAGTCCTAGGAACTCTCCAGGTTTCCTTAGCCCTTGGAGTAGGTCCCAGGGCAGGTTTTTCCTCTGTGTTTATTCTTGCAAATAGCAAAGGCACCTGTTTGCAATGACCAAAATCCACTGTCTTTAACCAGTTTCTAGAAAAGGTGCTTTCATGAATGTGTTCAGCCAGGATGACCCAGCCCCAGGGACAAGGCTGGTGCCTCCAGCTGCTCCAGCACTCGTATCACAAATCTAAATCCAGGAAAAACAGAAACACAAGGAAATGCAGATTGGTCCTGCCCCTCCTACCAAGCCCTGCTCAGCTGCTTTTGGGGCGAGTAAAGAGGAAGAATTGCCTTTGGTTCAGAGCAAACCTGGCACATCCTAAAGGATCTTCCTTAGCTGGGAGTGCTGGGGGTAAAGCAGAATTCCAGACAGTGGAAATAGGGCCTGCACCCTCCTGGGCCAAGTCTGTCTCTGTTTTGTCACCAGAAAAATTCTGATCTTACAATGAAACCAAGAAAATTTGTGCACTTGAAAGCTTCTGTAAATTCAAAAGCAAAACTGTAACTTCTGCTGAAATGGTTCCACTGGGAATTTCTGCCAAAAAGTAACACAAGGAGAGAGGTGGGGTGGGGGGAGAGAGGGAGCCCTGTGGTTTCCACATTCAGCTGGTTCTAATCTCCATCCCTGTAGACTGCTCTGGAAATATCAATCTTGGTTGTTTCAAATTCCGCATTGTAAACACACAATTTACTGATGCTTTATTAAATGCAATCTACTCTTCCTGCTCAGATTTGAAAACCTTTTACAAGTTGCAAATGATCTTTTATTGATTTTTCCTTTTATAGAGTTGTTATTATTTACTTTGTTTACCTAGGAGCTAAAGGCCTGCTGGAGAGAAGGCTCATTTACTGCAAGTTGGATGAAAATAAGTCCAACTGTAGCTTCCTAAATGTTTTGAATTATTATTGTTAATTGGGATTGCGTCTTTGATTCACTGAAAGGCAGTGATTTAATTGCACTGCACCTAATTAGCAGCAGTTCTGATTACTGGGAGCCTCAAGTGGCACCAACCCTTAGCAAACAGAGCCTTGAGCAAATATTTTGCCAAACATCATGGGAGGAGACAGAGGCAACGCTGGTGTTGGGAAATGCAGGAGGACAAACCAGAGATGGAGAAGGACAGGAAAACCCTCCCAAGCAGGAGCACCTGAGCTGTGTCTGAAAGGAGAGGGGGAGGATCCACAAGCTCCAGGTGTGGAGGTCACGTTCAGTCCTTTAGATCACAGAATCATCACCATTGGAAGAGACCTTCAAGTTCATCTTATCCCACCATCAGCCCAGCAGCACCATAATCCCAGTAAACCACTGCATTCCCAAGTGCCACGTCCAGACTCCTGTGGAAAACCTCCAGAAAGTCGTTTTCTCTGCAGCATCAGCTGGGATCATTCACCAGCTGGCAGAGCTGTGTTCAAACCACATCCCAGATGATTCTGAGGGAAGGAAGCCACTGACAAAAAGGCCAAATGTGCCACAGGGAATGTCCTCGGGGTCACATTATTTGGAAGAGAAGTTGCCTGGCTCCTATCACTGGAGAATCTCTTCTGGGAAGGAAAACATCATTACTGCAGTATTGAATTGCACAGAGAGATTTATGATCTAATTTAAAGGTGCAGGGATTTATTTGTTAATTGTAATAAACAGCAAGTTCATTACACTCCGGCCTCCAAAGCAGCAGCATCTCATCGACAGGGAATAAAATACTGATTTCATTCACTTGCAGGGCAGAAGTTCATCAGGGACATGCCAAGAACTGAGAACAAAACCACCACTCCCCCGCCACCAGAAAATGTCTTTCAGTGGGAACAAACACACTGGAAAAGAGGCTCTTCCTTTGGAAGGTCCACCTGGGTCCTGGGAGTACCACACAAGGGGTTCTAAGATTTAGTTTTATTTCTCATGATGTTACTCTGATTTATTGGTAGTAAATTAAACTCAATTCCCCAAGCTGTGTCTGTTTTGCCCAAGGCAGTGGCTGCTGAGTGATCTCTCCTTGTCCTTATCCTGACCCAGAGCCTTTCATCGCATTTCCTCTGCCCTGTCCATTTGGGGAGCGCAGGGACAGAGCAGCTTTGGGAGCACCTGGAATCCAGCCAGGGCCAACCCACCAGGGCCTGAGCACTCCAAGGGAAGTTTTGAGTGTGAATAGGACCAAACTTCTGTAATGTAATGTTCACATTTCCCTACATGCTATTCCTCCAAGACCCACAGCTTTTCCAAGGCAATAACACACTGAGGCTCCAGGGCCCTCACTTGGCTGAGTTGTTGTGATAACACTCTGACCTTTCTCAACACTTAAGCCATTTTAATTACATTTAGATTTGTATTTGTATTTATTTATATTTATGCATGTAAACTTCAGTTCTTCCTTGCAATGCAGACTTAGCCTTGAAACTTAAATCCTTTCATTTACCTGCTTCAATTCCTTTGGATGTTGTCTGTTAACAGCCTGTTTTCCTGTGACCAGGAATATTCACTGGAAAATAGTGTTGGCCTCTTCTTTCAGTGTGAAAGAAAAGATTTAGGAGCTGGTTCATTCAGGAGATCCTCTCCTTCAGCATGTGATGCTTGGCAATGATTCATTATTCAGGGGATGTGTCCATGTCAGGGGCTTTTGCTGTTGACTTGTGCAATTTGCTGATTTTATCTGTAAATCCCAATTTAATGTTTCCTCTGAGCCAGGGGATGGGTTCCACATGACACTGGTGAAAATCAAGGAAGTGTTTGAAGGAATTCAGGGGGAAAAAAATAAAGAAAAATAAAAGATCCCAATTAGATGCTGAAAAAAAAATTGAAACCTCTCCCAAAAGCACAAATCCTGCTTGGCAGAATGAATTCAGTTCCGTAGGGAAAGAATTTGCTCTCCCCCATCTTTTTCTGGCCTTCTTTGCAGTTTTTTGATCCTCTGGAGCACAGCACTGAGTGGTAACAAGTGAGTCCCTGACTTGATTTCAGGTCACCATTTCTGACTGGTTTTCCACTGGGAAAACCTGGAGAAACATCAGCAAGAGAGAGGAATTCACATCTGCCAGACTTGGATGCTTTTCAGCCTTCACAGAGACACGGACTCAGCCGGGCTCGGGGCCCTTTTTCTCCCCATTCCCTCTTTTTCCTGGCTCCAGTCTTGCCACAGAACTGGCACCATTCCAAGGACCATGAACCAGTTCAGCTCATGGCATAACAACAAGAAATCATGGAATTACAGAATCCCAGAGTGGTTTGGGTGGGAAGGGACTAAGGATCCACCCCCTGCCATGGCAGGGACACCTCCCACTGTCCCAGGCCACTCTAAACCCCATCCAGCCTGGCCTTGGGCACTGCCAGGGATCCAGGGGCAGCCTCAACCTGTGCCAGTGTCTCCCCACCTTGATGGGAGAAGTGAGGGCAGGAGTTTTCCTTTCTCTGCAGGAAGGGACAGGGATTTGTTTCTCCCTCCCTTCCTCACTCACATGGACTTTGCCTCTGCCCTGAGCTGGAACAGTCCCCAGCTCTGTGACTACAGTTTCTCCCACTCTCACCACTCTACACCAGTCAGATTCTTCAGCTTAGAAAGTGTTGTCCTTAAAAAGGAAAACGTCATCCTGCATCTCCTTCCAAAATTTTACCCCAACTTTCCTAAGAAATTAAGGCAAAAAACCCCTTGCTTTCTCTGGGAGGCAGAACTGCCGTCCTTCTTTCTAGAATTTTTATTTGCTTCCAAAATGCTCCAAAACTTGCAAATATTTTTATTCTATTTTCAGTAAAATGCTATTTTTTAATTAGCATAAATTCCCTGTGAGAAGAACAGGCTCTCACTGCTGAATATGGAGTGTGGATCCACCATCTGGACAGCAGACTCTGGATCCACAGAAGACAGAAGCAGAACAATCTGGTGTCATCGCTCTTCAAAGTATCAGAATTTTCCTTTGCAATTTTACAACTTGGGGAGATTTCAGACTGGACAGAGGGAGGTTTGATGGTGAAAATTTGGGGCCTGTGCAGCCCAGCATGGGGTTTTTAACAGGCTTGGAGGACCATGGAACACGCACAGGGAGAGCTTTGCCTTAAAGGCAGCGTTGGGTTTTGCAGAGGTTTGCAGGAGGGTGCTCAGGGCTCTGATGGGGCAGCCACAGCTGCTCTGGGCACCCTGTGCCAGGGCCTCCCCACCCCCACAGGGAGCGATTCCTTCCCAATATCCCATCCATCCCTGCCTTCTGGCACTGGGACCCCATTGTCCCTGTCCTGCCACTACCACTTTTTTAGCAGCCTCCCTTAGGTACTGGAAGGCCACAATGAGCTCTCCCAAAGGCTCCCTTCTCCAGGCTATATTATAATAGATACATTAATTATAACTATATTAAATAGATATTCTTTATCTGTCTCAGGGATGGATCGATGCTATGAGATGGAGCATGGAGGTGCTGTGCTGTTCCAAGTTCTGTAGCCCAGACAGAATGGAGAAGCAGGATCTGCTTTGTTCCCCTTTGTTTTGGCCTGTGGCAGCACCTGCCTGAGCTCTGGGGTTAAACCTGCCCAGGCTCTGTCACAGCTCAGCACAAGATGTTTGTAAAGCAGGGGAAAGGCAGCAGGCAGAATAATAAATTCAAAGGGAGGAGGTTACAGGAGCTGCTGGACTGAAAATCATCCCTGGCAGTGTCCAAGGCCAGGTTGGACACTGGGGCTTGGAACACCCCAGGACAGTGGGAGGTGTCCCTGCCCATGGCAGGGGTGGCACTGGGTGGGCTTTAATGTCCCTCCAACCCAAACCATTCCAAGATTCCATAATTCCATGGTTCCAGCTGTCCTAGGTTTTCTAGCTGAGTATCACTGCCATGAAGTCCTGAATCCTCAACCACATCAGATGGAAAAGAAGATCTTAAGATAGTCACCATTTTAATTGAAAATATTGATTAAGTGGAAGTGCCTAAGGAGGTACTGCCAGCCCATAATCAACTCACCTCCTTTTAACACGAATCCCAGGTGGATTCAGATTCAGAACTGAACAGAGTGAATCATAAAGTTGTTTCATTAAAAAGCACAAATACAAAAGGTATCTACAGAGAAAAGATTTTGAGTTCTGCCTTTGGATCAAGAATGTTTTAAATAAAGCCTTGGGGAAACAAATCTGTGGATTTGCTTTAGTGAAGTTGGAGATAAAACGGGATCCACCAAAACAACTAATTAGAAAACAGTTAATATTCTCTAAAGCACTTTTCCAGGCCTTAAAGTCAATCAAAATTGTGTTGGCAAATCCTGGTTCAGCCCATGAGCTCCAAGAGCCCTTCCGTGCCTCTCTGGGTGCAGCAGTTCCAGGCACATGGAGAAAACTCCCAGTCCTGCCCCGGGGCTGTGGGGGGAGCAGCAATTAGAGCACACAATGTTGTCTGTAAAATTTGGCACAACATTTCAAATATTAACCTTCTCCAGAGATTTTCTTTACTTGCTCCATATCCATGAGTCCTTCACCAGAGTTTGTGAGGAGTTTGCTAAATGGGTGAAGAACCAACTCCACATTTCCCTGCACGTGCCATATGTGACACTTGCTGTCCCTTCTGCTTCATAAACAGAATCCCAGAATCCCAGAATGGTTTGGGTTGGGAAGGACCTTGAAGTCCAACCAGGGCCACCCCTGCCATGGCAGGGACACTTTCCACTGTCCCAGGCTGCTCCAAGACCTGCCCAGCCTGGCCTTGGATACTTCCAGGGATCCAGGGGCAGCCATAGCTGCTCTGGGCACCCTGGGCCAGGGCCTCCCCACTCTCCCAGGGAACAATTCCTTCCCAATAATCCCATCCATCCCTGCCCTCTGGCAGTGGGAAACCACTCCCCCTTGTCCTGTCCATCTGTCCCTTGTCCAAAGTCCCTCTCCATGTTTCTTGTATCCCCTTCAGGTCCTGGACGGTCACAATTAAGTCACCCCGAATCTTCTTCAGGCTGAGTTCATTGTCCCACAGCATCTACTGGGGTCACCTCACATGTCTGGCTGTCAGGAATGCCCAGGAACGTCAAGATGGAGCTGTCTGGAGACGGTCCAGCAGCACAGGACCTGAGCTCACAAGTTCCTGAATGCTGGGTGCAAAGGACAGGAGCTGCTCCTCCAGCACAGGCGATTTGCAGGTGGCTGAGGAGGATGAAACCTCTCACAGGGCCAGCAGGAAAAGCTTAGAGGAACTCCGCAGGTGCTCTGTCTATGCCTCTGAGGTAACAGAGGCAAGAGCCAGTCCAGAGGAGAATTCCCTGTAGAAAGGGTGTTGGGATGGAGAAAACCCTTCCAGAGCCAAAGCCCGTGTGCAGGAGAGGGAAAGGCATTACCTGCCTGAGCAGGTTCTTCCTAGCACTAAGGTGGAGTATAGAAAGTCAGCTGAGTGTATAAAGTTGGCTGAGTATACAAAATTGACTGAGTACGTAAAACTGTCTGAGGACCTCAGATGGCCTCCAGGACCTTGGTGCACACACATCCCACCCCAGCAGTCTGTGGTGTGTCTGCAGAAGGGTTGGCAAATCACAAAGCTACTCGTGATTAACAATTATTGCCACAGCTGCTGGGAGCTCTGCAGCCATGGCAGGTGCTTTATTTCTGCCTCAGAGGACCCACAACTTAATCTGGGTCTAAAATAGACTGGTAAGGTTCAGGGAAGGACATAGGTGGAGCAGCCCTGCCTCCTTCATGTGTGGGAGTGCACTGCTCAAAAAAAGTAAGAGAGTGGTGGCGTATAAGAGAGGCGTTTGAAATTAAAGGTTAGGATGGGGTTGTGGCTTCCCTGGAAGTGTCCAAGGCCAGGCTGGAAGGGGCTTGGAGCAACCTGGGATAGTGGCAGCTGTCCCTGCCCATGGCAGGGGGATGGAAGGAGATGATCTTTAAGGTCCCTTCCAACCCAAACCCTCCTGGGATTCCATGATTCATTCTAAACACTTCTCATTCTGTTGAAGGACATCACAATTCCTGCTATATTTAGCAAGTCGTACCCCGTCTTTGTTTCCCTTGGTGCAAACCAGGAGCATTGGTGCTGCAGGTGATCCATAGAACCAGTCCATGGAAGCACTGCAGGGTCACTGGGGCTCATGGCATTATTGACAAATGAGCTGTTCCTGCAGCTGGACCCTCCTCTGCCAGGCAGCTGTGGGAAAGGAGAGCAGATATTGGGCATTATCTGTTTCAATTTTGTATCTAAGGCAGCCCAGAGAAGTGTGCTGAGATGTCCAAAACAAACACTGCTCCAGCGGGAGCCCTTCTGCTTTGAAAACCACACCTGACACGGGGGTTGCACCACGAGCATCAGAGACTGTCTGAAATACAGATCAGAATTAGGCCTTAGTTTGGGGAATGGTTTCTCCCCTCCCACAGAGCCATCAAAGCAGCTGTTCCCTGCATCCATCCTGCCAGCTCACTGAAATCTCTTTTGGGAGCAGCACTTTGCTCCTGAGAGACAGAGGCGCTTTTCCTTCCTTCCCTTCCTGATTTTCAAGAAAGCCTCAGAGCAAGGACATTTTGTTTTCATTTTTTCAAGGACTGATCACTATCAGACTTGAGGTCAGAGCTGATGTATGGATACTTCGTAGACTTTCCTGGGAAATGAGGTGGAAAATGTCGCTGCCCATCACATCAGCTGTACCCCAGCTCCAGGAGCTGCCCTACTGAGACAGGTGGTTCAGGGAGAGGTTTCTGGGAGCAGAATTGTAACTCAGATCTTTCCCTGAGCACAAGGGAGCTAGGGCAGAGATCCCTCAGACCAGAATTCCATCATCACATGAGAACGCTGTGCTGGGATTATCAACTGATGTGAAAGTCTGAACATCTGAATTCAGGGTAAAAGGACTTAGAGAGTTTCCAGACAAGGTTTTCTGCCACTCTGAGTCCCAGAGGACACAGGATGCTTCCCCTGGATGATTCTGTGCAATGGGATGGGCTGTCATCACGGCTTGACACTGGCCCAACACCCACGAGAGCCGCTCGCTCACTCTCCCCTGCCACGGCTGGGCACAGGAGAGGAAAATTAACGAAGGGTTCGTGAGCTGAGATAAGGGCCAGGAGAAACACTCCGAGGGCAAAACAGGCTCCACTTAGAGGTACAAAGTGAGTTTATTACTAACAGAGTCAGAGGAGGATAATGACAAGTAAAAGAAGCCCTTAAAACACCTTTGTTCCCCCAGCCCCTCCCTCCTTCCCACCGACAGCGCAGGGGACAGGGCAGGGGGGTTTGGTCAGTTCATCACCCAAGGTTTTATTCCGCTGCTCAGGGAGAAGAGTCCTTCCCTGTGAGGCCACGGGGTCCCTCCCACGGGAGACAGTTCTCTGTGAACTTCTCCAGCGTGGCTCCACTCTCACCAGCAGCAGCCAAACCGCACCTGCTGCAGCGGGAGTCCCTCCCACGGGCACACAGCCCTCCCAANACTCCTCCCCCACCTTCTCCACTGCCCTTGGTGTGTGCAGGTTGTTCTCCTCACATGTTGTCCCTCCTCCTCTTCTCTGGATAGAGAAACTGCTCATGCCACATTTTGTTTTGATTTTCTTCTTAAATCTGGTGTCACAGAGGCATCACCATCATCTCTAACTGGCCCAGCCTTGGCCAGCAGTGTGTCCATCTTCAGAGCCATCAGGGATTGGCCCTGCTGCTGCCAAAACCCAGGCTGAGCAAAACCAACAGAGCTGTGCATTGCTCGCTTTAAAACTGTTCTCCCTCATCTGTTTGCTGCTTTATCTTAAGGTATCCCTGCCTATTTTCCAGCCTTTCCCACATTCCCAGCCCATCCTTTGAGCTCTTCACATGTTCCAGTTGGTACCAGCAGCAGGCAAAGGTTAAACCTGTCCTGAAAATCCACCAACATCAAGGTAATGCATAAAGAAACAACAAACCCTTATTTTCTATCCTGTGGTTTTCTTAGAAATAAAAGATTTACTGAGGCCAGGGTCAACCACAAAAAAAAAAATCCATGAGAAATGACTGCCTTGGGACCATCTTGTTTTTCTGTCCCAAAAGGCACCAAAGGCTATTGGAGAACATCCATGAGTCATTCAGCTTTAGGAGGTGGGTGGACCAGAGGATACAAAACCTTGGGAAGGGGCTCTGAGCACCCTGGGCTGGTGGGAGATGTCCCTGCAGAGCAGGGGGTGGAACTGGATGAGCTTTAAGGTCTCTTCCAACCCAAACCATTCTGGGATTCCATGAAAAAGCCACATCCCCCGTATTGCTGGAGTGGATATTTACTGACAAATATAATTCACTTTCTTAAAAGCATCCAAACAAAGGCAGTCTGGGTGGAATCAACAGGTCTCATTATCCAGAGGCTTCAGATGAGATTTTTTTTTGTTGTTTTCCAAGATAAATCATCAAAACACAGATTTACATTTCTTCCTCTCCTCTCCCCACACACATAATTTTATTATACTTGTAGATTTTGTGGACTTTGCACTGCAAGAATGGCAAACAAGAGCTCTATGATCTCTGTGGAGAGTGAGGGATGACTCAACTCCTATATTTCCAAAAGAGGGGCTTTGATCTGAGCACAGGTTGGTTCCTTGTCTCTCTGAGCCTTGGTGAGGCCTGACAGCAGTGCTCTGGGTAACTCCCCCGAGCTTGGTCTGTATTTTTAATTGCAGAGTCCAAATGATGGTGTTCAAGTGCTCATGGACCCCTCGATCTCCACCTGGACTGCTCAGGGTCTCCCTCATCTCTTGTTTTTGCCCCCTGTGCCCACCCAGCACCTCTGCCCTCACTGCACTGGAGGCACCTGGTGGTTATTTCTCCTGAGGCTCTGGACTAGGCAAGGCACTTCTGCTGCTCCCAGAACCAGTGCCCAGGGGCTGCTGGAAGAGGGGAAAAGCCCCCTCCAGCCCCTTTGTAGGGTACCACAGTTGTGTTATAGAAAGCCACAAACATGATCCTAAAATACGGAGCTGATGATGGAACTGCCGCAGCAGATCCACGTCCCTCCCCAGGTCTGCCAGCAGCAGCTCTCTGGAGCCAAGGGGTGTAACTTTAACTTTTTTCAAAATTCAGGAGGAGGCAATAAAATCACCTCTCAATCGGGAGTTTCACTGATTTTAAAACAAAACTTTAATCCCAGAATCCTACAGTGGTTTGGTTGGAAGGGACCTCAAAGCCCACCCAGTGCCAGCCCTGCCATGGGCAGGGACACCTCCCACTGTCCCAGGCTGCTCCAAGCCCCAGTGTCCAGCCTGGCCTTGGGCACTGCCAGGGATCCAGGGGCAGCCACAGCTGCTCTGGGCACCCTGTGCCAGGGCCTCCCCACCCTCCCAGGGAACAATTCTTTCCCAATATCCCATCTATCCCTGCCCTCTGCCAGTGGGGAGCCATTCCCTGTGTCCTGTGCCTCCATCCCTTGTCCCCAGTCTCTCTCCATGTTTCCTGTTGGTTCCTTCAGGCCCTGGAATGCCACAGTGAGGTCACCCCTGGTCTCCTCTCCAGGCTGAGCAATCCCAGCTCTCCCAGCCTCTCCTCCCAGCAGAGCTGCTCCATCCCTCGGATCATCCTGGAGCCTCCTCTGGCCTGGCTCCAGCAGCTCCAGGTCCCTCCTGTGCCGGGCCCCAGGGCTGGGGCAGCTCTGCAGGGCAGATCCTGCCTCCTGCCTCTGCTCTGCCCCTCGCTCCGCCTTCTCCACCTTTAATTAGCACCTCATTAACACATCTTCGAAACTCCAATGATTTATTCCTGGGTTAAGTGCTCTGGCTGCATTTTGTACTTCAGCTCAAAGAAGAAAGCAGCCACATCATTTTTCCTTCCCTGTAGACAGGCTGATTCACCACAGCACCCTCAATTTCTCAGCAGCTTTATTTTACCTGCTTTTCACAGCAATAAAAGAGCCTTTACGTATTTCCTGTGCATTTTTGTTGAGAATCGGAGAATCACTGAATTTTCAAGTGCTAAAGCTTTCATCAGCAAAACTGAACATGGAAAGGCGTCACATTATCCAATGAGTCTCGACCCTTTCCATGTTTACTTTTTGATTTTGGTTTGACTTCTTACTTTTCAATTTTCAGAAAAACAAAACTTCCAGCAAAACAACCCCAACGCTTCTGTTTAAGTGTAAATTAATTGGCAGGACTCCTTTCAACACTCTGTAGCTCTTCATGTCTCTCTCAGCTGGTAATAAATGCTCTACATCCTTTGGACTTCCAGGCTGCCTTTCATCTGAGAATCTCAAAGTGTTCGGCCAAGGACTAATTAATCAGCTCCAGCCCAACTCTCAGTGAGACTGGTAAATTTGAGGAGTAAAAGTGTCAATATTCCCAGTACAGATGAATTCCCCAGACACCTCGGGCCGTTGTTGGACCCACAGGAGCTTTCCCACTCTTTGGGTCAAGGTGGGATGCTGGACCTCGCTCCAGGGAGGTGGAGTGAGGGCACCTGTCTCACTCAGGTCTTGGCAGCTCTCTTAGACTTGATTTGAAATTCTGCATTAAACCAGGAACTGAGCAGTTCCCGAGGAGCCCAACACTCTCTCTGAACAGGAACACAAAAGCGGTGGTTCTCTCAAGCCAAATAAAAAATTCCCAGCTATCTGAAAAATGTGAGAAGTCATCCCAGCAGATTTCCCTGGACCTCTGCAGAGTTTCCAGCCCAGAGCTTCACACGCTCTCCTGTTTTATTCCTGGGGCTTTGCACTACCCTGGATATTTTACCTCCCACAATGCCGGGTGTAGAAACTCTGAACACCAACAGAAGAGAGGTCAATGTGCTTCCCTCAAATGCTGGTGCCATGGGAATCCCAGTAAGGAGGGATCCACAAAGCAGGGCTGTCTGCAGTGGGGCCCCTGTGTCAGACCCCCCCCCCCCCCCCTT
>VZTH01014157.1:0-28152 GCA_013397815.1 Aleadryas rufinucha | reverse complement strand
CCCACCTTGTGAGAGCTCAGCTCTTCCCCTGAGCTGCACTGACTGCACAGCATTGACCCCAAATAGTCACCCCAAATGCCCCTTAGACCATTGAAAATTAAAGATATTTATTATTCAATATCTCAGTACAAACACCATTGTTTCAAGTGTTGGGAAGAAGAGGCACTGAAACAAACAGGGAACAGCTGCTCCCTGTGAATTAAAGGGGCACATCCAAGAGATTTCTCTCCCTCTCCATATCCTGCTCACGGCTCTTAGGACATTTGTGTAACCCTGTAGGCACCATCCCAGCTCTGGGAGAAGTTCACATCCTTCTGTGCTTCCCCAGGGATGATCTACGCTTAGGGGAACAAGCTTGGTTTCATACCCAGCCCTTTTCTTGTGGAAATGTTCTCCAGAAGGAAAGTGGCCCCTGATTAAGAAGGAATTCTTTACTCAGAGGATGGTGAGGCCCTGGCACAGGATGCCCAGAGCAGCTGTGGCTGCCCCTGGATCCCTGGCAGTGCCCAAGGCCAGTCTGGACGGGGCTTGGAGCAGCCTGAGATCATGAAAGGTGTCCCTGCTCATGGCAAGGGTGGCACTGGGTGGGCTTTGAGGTCCTTCCAACCCAAACCACTCTGAGATCAAAACACATGGGCCCCTTCTCCAGCCAAGATGTGAAGTCCACACCTCCCATCACAGGGATGGATCTTCCCTATTTCCTTTCCCAAAGAAATGAGATGGCCCCTTTTATACAATTTGGTACAGTTCATATTCTGAGCACGATGTTTCCTGGTCTGGAATGTCCCTCTGGCCAGTTCAGCTGTCCTGGACCTGCTCCCTCCTGGCTTCTTGTGCAGCTCCCCTCTGGCAGAGTAAGGACACTGAAAACTCCTTGACTCAGAGTGAGCCCTGCTGAGCCACAGCCCAGCCCCAGTGCTGCCAGCCCTGTTCCCACACTGATCCCAAAGCTCAGCACTGCAGGAGCTGCCAGCAGTAAATGACCCCTATCCCAGCTGGAGCAGGACAGGACTCTTTCTCCAGCAGGACTTCCAGGCAGCATCCCAATCCTGTAACCATCGTCCCTGGCTCCAGCTGAGTCAGCTCCATGTCCTGAGCCAGCATTCCAGCCTGGTTTGGGCTGATGAGCCTCCCTCATCCCCTCGCCCCTCCCTCCCTCATCCCCTCCACACCTCGCAGTGTTCCCACAGCCCACCCTCCCTTCCCCGGGCACCGCTGCTGTTGTGCTCTCCCTGGAATGAGTTCAGCAGAGCCCTGACGGGCTCAGCAGAGTGGCAGTGACAGCTCCGAGTCTGCTGAGGGAGCCGGGCTGTCATCTCTGAGCGCTCGGCCCTGCTGACGAGGCCCTGGGCTAGAAGACGCTCCTGTCACTCGGAATTAGCGTCAGCCCCGCTCACAGATGCCGGAGATATTCACAGGAAATGACCCTCGGAGCCCCGCTGGAGCACGAGGAGCTTCTCCAGTGGCTGAATGCAAAAATTACTTTTGGGAAGGATGAGGCACCAATGAGCTTCACATGTGTGGGTCTGTCCCAACAGCTCCCGTGTCCGCAGGACAGGGACTGCAGCTCCTGGAGGGCCATCTGTCCCCCTGTCCCACTGCAGCGATGCAAATCCTTCCCTGAGGGGTTGCTACAATCCACATTGATGTCTCCAGCCTCCAGGGACTGCAGTCAGGAATTCAGGCCATTCCCGTGGGTTCAGGAATTGCTGCTCCTCATGAGCTGACCCAGTGCTCCTGCAGTGACCTTCACACCTGCGGAGATCTGGGTCATGATGGTGTCTGATCCATTCCAGATTTATGGGATCTCTTGCATTTATATGGCTTCCGATTTTCCCAAAATTCTCAGGACCTGTCTGACCTTTGACACCTCTAATTCCTCCCCACATTCCCTTGAACTTGGCCCATGGGCTCAAACACAGACAGAAACCTGTGTACAGGCAGCCCCAACCCAGCAGCCTCATTTCCTTAGAAAACTGGGCTGGAGAACCTGAAAAGAGCCTTCCTAAGTTCAGAATTCCTATTTCAGAAGAAATTAACATCTGACAATTCATTTCCATGATATAATACTTCATTAAACAGGAATTCTGTGAGATACTAGCTTTCTAAAAATATTCCCTGGTTTCAGAAAAGGAATTCTGGTCCAGTCTATATTAGTTTTATTATTTACCCATTATTTCATGAACACTCTGCTCCCTCTAGCACAGATAATGTGTTATCATATAAGAGTTAATGTAGTCTGGCTTTTAGGGGTTTTTTACACATCATTAAGTTCCACTGCTGTTCAGCACTGATTGAAATGTCTCATCTCTTTCTAGAGGAAAATGTCTGCAGCTTGCTGTAATCAAACACTTTCCAATATAAACAGGATATTTGGATGTGGAAAAGATTGGATTTTCAATCACTGCTGAGGAACTGCTGCACTTCTCTAAAGCATTAGACACTTTTTAAAGAGTTTTGTTGATTATTCATTGGTAGCAGTGTCTGTTGAGGTCTATTATGACAAACAATGAAATACAAAATAATAGAGAATTGTAGAATCATTAAAGAAAAGCCCTCCAGGGTCATTGAGTCCAACCTGTGCCAATCCCTGCCTTGTCCCCAGCCCAGAGCACTGTGCCACATCCTTCCTTGGCATTCCTTGGACACCTCCAGGGGTGAGGACTCCCCCACTTCCTGGGCAGTTCCAATGCCTGGCTACCCTTTCCATGAAGAAATTCCTCCTGATGTCCAATACAAACAGGAAAAATGCACAATATAAATGCTAAAAAGTTAAACAATGTCAGAATGAGTTTATAGGAACATAAACATTTCCTCTAGATCTGGAGAGGGACTTTGCACAAGGAAGTGTTAGGACAATGTCACAATGTCATGTTAGGACAAGGGGGAATGGCCTTCAGCTGCCAGAGGGCAGGGTTAGGTGGGATTTTGGGAAGGAATTGTCCCCTGGGAGGGTGGGGAGGCCCTGGCACAGGGTGCCCAGAGCAGCTGTGGCTGCCCCTGGATCCCTGGCAGTGTCCAGGGCCAGGCTGGACGGGGCTTGGAGCAGCCTGGGACAGTGGGAGGTGTCCCTGCCCATGGCAGGGGTGGCACTGGATGGGCTTTAAGGTCCCTTCCAACCAAAACCAGTTGGGACTCCACGAAACACAGCCCTGCACATCCTGACTAAGAAAAAGCACCTTTATCTTTCCCTGCTTCAAAAAAGATACCAACTTAATGCAGCAAATAGAGGAGAAAAATCGCTGGCAATTTTTGCAAAAGAAAATCACTGAATCAAGAACAGAACTTTTCAGTACTCCAAAAATAAATAGAATTTTAAAACTAGATTAAATGGAAAGTTTAGATATTTTTCATGGCTTGTTCTTTTACAGGCTTGCACATTTTTCCTCCATTTCAGCACATCCTTAAGGACTTGGAAAGATGAAACTCAAAAGTTTTGAAATAAAAATGCAAGTTAAAAACTTAAACATCTGGAATAAAGATTTTACTGTTCAGTATCTCAGTTTCCAAGCACAGTCACTCCTCCACTCCAGACACATTTCTAGTAAAAAGCAGAAGCTGTCCCATAAAAGAGCGAGTTTGCACTGATGAGAAGAGATTGTCGTTTATCCCTGGGAGCCAAATCAGCATCTTTGCCTGCAGTGCTGTGGGGCCCTGGTCAGCTCTCCCTGCTGAGGTTCCCCACCCCTCTGTGCAGCTGGTGGTGCAGCTTTGCTGAGCTCAGAGCTCCCAGACCCTGCCAGGCTGGAGTGAAGCTCTCCTTGGATCGCTGAGGAGGCTGAAGAACAACGCCTGCTCTGCCTGTGGAGCTGGGATGGGTTTGTTCCAGTGCCTCTCCCGGTGGGGGAGCTCATTATCCACAAGGAATATGGACCAGCCTGGAGCACAATTTGCATCCCCAAAGCAGATGCAAATTCTCCATCGTTTGCTCTGCCAACGGTGCACCCGCTGTGTCCAGAGCTGGAGCAAGAGGGGGATGGATTTTAGGAGGCTCTTCATAAAGTGAGTGGGAGCTGAACTCTGGCAGGGGCATGTTCAAGGTGGCCCAGGGTGTTTGACCGAAATCTGCTTCTTGTGGAATGTGTGGTTATGGACCAAAACCCCTGTTGGTGGTGAGGGATCAGAGGAGCCTGATTCCAGAACAAGGTGAGGAGTTACAGATCTTCTCTGCTGATTTTGTGGGAATATGTGGTTGAATTCTTGGCAGTGTCCCAGGCCAGGCTGGACGGGGCTTGGAGCAGCCTGGGACAGTGCGAGGTGTCCCTGCCCATGGCAGGGGTGGCACTGGATGATCCTTAAGGTCCCTTCCAGCCCAAACCATTCCATGATTCCATTAATTCATCAGGACCCAGACTGACATCATTCAACACATCAGCCTAGAGGCAAAGGTGCAGAGAGACCATGGCCAAAAATGCTGATATAGGTGAGAGGTGAATTAATAATTAATTTAGAGCTAGAAAATATAAAATAAAAAGTATCTGCTCAGTCAAGAGCTCAGACTCTGACAATTTGGTTTAGTCCCAGATTTGGGTATAATAACAATGTTTATGTGGGCATGTTTATCTACGTAAAAGGGACATTTCAGGTTTGTCTGATTTAAGTGTCACATTCTGGATGAGTCCAGCAATGATTTGTCTTCTCTGCCTGAAATTATTGCTTCTGGGAGACTCTTCAAAAACCAGGTGCCCCAAATTTCACAAATTGGACATTTTCTCCTTCCTGGCCTGAAGTCCCAAAATGCACTGAGTGCATGATAAACTCCAAAAGGGATTTCCAGAAACAGCTCGTGGAAAACACAGTTTTAGTGCAGAACCAGCCGGTCTCAGCAGGAGAGAAATAACAATTCCAGCTCTCGTAGGTAACAGCTGGCAGGGAAACATGGTCCAAGGTCTGTCAAAACAAGTCAGACTTCAGGGCAAAAAGGATTGGACATGAGATCTGCTTTCCTGCATAGTCCAAGTCATTGGTTGTGTCTGAGTTACTCTGTATCTCAACTGGAAAATATCTTTCTGGGGGAAAGAAAAAAGTGATTTTTTTGCTTAAATATTGCTGGAGCTTGAGAATCTAACAGTGCCTGTTGTGACTTGTTCTGGAGCTGGGTTAACCTCTATTAAACATTTATGTTTTACTTGCAATCTGAATTTGTCTGGTTTAAGTTCTGTGCGCTTGTCTTGCTTGCCTCCTCACTCTGAGGACTCAGCAAATGAAACGTTTGGAGTCTCCGAGTCTTCCAGCCCTGGCTGCTCTTCCTCCTCGGTTTGCATGGATGGATCCAATTCCCAAGGCTTTTAATGACTCGTTTTGCAAGAGGTGTTTTCTTTTGGGGTTTGTTTGGGGTTTTCTGGGGGGAGAGAAGATGCTCCCAATCCATCAATACTCACAGTCTTAACTTTTCCTTTTCATACTGGTCTGGTTCAGTGTAAATATTTAATGTTAATAATTTAGAAGGACTGCATTTCATGTTCAACTGTATTTCATGTAGAAAAAAAATTAAATAAATTCAAACACTGACTTCAAAAAGGAAAAATCAAGCCTGGCCAGTAAAAAACATCCACATTTTAACAATTTCAACCTCCCCTCGGCATCTTTTTTTCTGTGTTGTGCAGGAAGTTAATTAGACTCCTAGACTAATGAACTATTTGGTTAGAATGAACCGATATTTATTTCAAGGAACTCCTTCATTAAAGTGAAAGTCAGCACACCAAAACATTTTCAGTCATTTTAAACTCTTTGAAATCCACATATAAAATCTACCAGAGAAGTGTTTTATGTTAAGGACAAGATTTTCTCTTTTCATACAAGCTTTTGGCTCTTATCTTCAAATTACATCGTGAAGTCAGAAATTTTAATTTAAGTAAATAAAATTTAAATAAATTCCCCAAAAGAACTCCGAAAATTAAGAGAGAAGAAGAAGAAAACAAGAGGAGAGAAATCATGGAGGAAGATGAGACATTCACTTTGGAACGAAATAAAGTTATAGTCCATAAAATATTCCCATCTTGCCAATCAGCTGCTCTGTGAACAATCAGCTGTGATTAAGGGTCTGTGTTCAGTGATCTGCAGGAGGTTCCTGTAAAACTGTGCTGCTGCAGAAGCTCAGCCCTGAATCTCCAAAGGAGGCTTGGAAAACGCATCTTCCTGAATGTCTCCAGTCTCCTCTTGAGCCAAGCTGAGCCTAATTGCCTGATTATTGATTATCCCTTTGAAGTGCAGTCATCGACATGGGCTGGATTTGCCATCTGCCTGTCTCGTTAACAACCCGTCTATTTCCCCACAAGCTGTCTCTCCCAAGGAAAACACAGATGGTTCCCTCCCGCGCACGTCCTGGGAAGGGCTGCAAACACAGATGGCTTTGGAGGGAGCACAGTGGGGTGACAACTCTGCTTTTCCTCTCCTCTGGAGCCCTGGTGATCGCCTGCCTCAGATCAGCCAGGCTCTGTCCTCCCCTTGTGGTTCTGGGATGGTCATGGACATCTCCAAACTTAGAATCATGGAATCATGGAATGGTTTGGGTCGGAGGGGACCTTAAAGCCCACCCAGTGCCACCCCTGCCATGGCAGGGACACCTCCCACTGTCCCAGGCTGCTCCAAGCCCCGTCCAGCCTGGCCTTGGACACTGCCAGGGATCCAGGGGCAGCCACGGCTGCTCTGGGCACCCTGTGCCAGGGCCTCCTCATTCTCACAGGGGAGGATTCCAGGCCTGGTCACGAAGAATTTGGAATTGGGGTTTCAGATGGAATTCTCATAGATCACATTTAAATATCCAGAGACCTCTTTGGAGACTGGAGTTGACTTGGAAGCACTGGCAGAATCCAGGCTCAGCACCTATTGCAGACCCATGAAGGGGAATTTCTTTTGTTAACCTGATTATACTCAGAACAGCACTGATCTCCCTGGGATCATGGGCATAGAATCATGGAATATCCTAAGCTGGAATGGACTCAAAAGGATCACCAAGTCCAGCTCCTGGCCCTGCACAGGCCTCCCCCAACAATCCCACTCTGTGCCTGAGAGTGTTGTCCAAACACTTCCTGGACTCTGGGCTTTGGCAGGGGGCCCAGTCTGTCAAAAAATATTTCAGTGGTAACTGAGATGTCCAAAATAGAAACCCCAGATGTCCAAAATAGCTCTGGAAAATACCCTCGAGAACTGACCCAGGTATTCCCAGCCCCAGGAAGAGAAATTCCACCCCCAGAACTTTTGCTGCTGCTCCCCAGGTGATGTGCCTGGCACATGGAGACAGGTCTTCAAAGGAATTACAGAGGAGCAATGGGCTGATGATGAGCAACTAGTAATTAGCAGAGTAATTAGAGCAGGCAGAGTGAGGAAAGAATGTGCTGGCTCTGCTCCATCTGACCCTGAACCGTGAGGATCCTACAGCACAGTTAAGGTAAAACGGGAAGGGAAAGCAGAGTGATCCATGTGCAAAGCAGCAGGACATGGGAATATTCCCAACACCATCAGGGCAGGGCTGGGGCTGTGGGTGCTGCTTTGGGCCATCTCCAGCCTCCTCAGGTGCTATTCTGGGAGAGGTGAGAGAGATTTGAGCTTCACCTAAAAACATTTCTGCTCCTATTGGTGAAGAGTTACCGCGTGCCTCCGTTTTCACTCTAAGCCCAGTGCAAAGCTTGCTGAGGAGGGATCTGTCCAAGACATTGGTTTTCCACTCTCCCTGCAGCTGTCCCCTTTTCCAAGAATGAAGATTTTGGAAGGATCAGTTCCACCACAGGCTTATTGTTCAGAGCTTGGTGGTTCTGAAATGCTGTGAGAGGGGGATTAAGCTGCCCTGGGCCTCAGCACTCCACAGGGAGATTCCAGAGCCTGCTTGATGTGCAAGAGCAGGGAAGGGATGCCAGCATGAAGATTTGGGGTTTATCCAAAGGCCAGCTAAACCCTGGTAAATGTAACAGCTCTGAAATGTGAGCTGTGGGGAGGGTACAGTGTGAAGCAGGAACTGGTGGTCATTTGGTCAACTGGCAGGGCTTGTTGTGCTCACCTGCAGAGTGTGAGTTAAAGGCCTGTGTGGGAGGAATTTCTCTATAACCATGGCAGGACTTTTGGAAGAAAGATCTCCTAAAATTGAGAATCATGGTTATAATGGAGTTATTTCCAAAGTGGGCACCAAACCCATGTGCGAGTTGGTGCTGTTTCCACAGAACTCCTAAAGATTCCCAGGAACATCAGGTTATTCCTTTCCCACATAAAACTTCCACCTTGAGCGCATTATTCACTCAGCTGATTAAAGCCATACCACTAAATTTAAGTTTGTTTTCCCCTAATCTGTAAATTTAAAGAAAATAGGCACCCTTGGATGCATTTTAGAGCGATCTGTCTGGCTCTTGCTCTACCAGTAGTGAGAGGAATGTGGAGTTCGTGACCATAATTTATTGCTGTTGCTGCCCCAGGAGAGCTTAGAGCCCTTCTCTGAACATGGACAGTTTGGATCCCGTGTTGGAAACAGCTGGATCTCTGCACTGGCCACAGGAGAAGAGGGAGATCAGGATTTCAGCACTTTGTAACTCATTTCCCAGAGGCCCCAGGCACTTGGGATCCCAAATCATTTATCAAAGCTCACGCAGAGCCTTTGCACAGACACGCACCACAAATAAATCACCAGAACTATCAGTGCTTCCGTCTCCAGACACTGCTCTCCCTTCAAAAACCCTTCCCACCCCTCAGTTATCCAGTTTGCCCAGCTAGTATTTTTTTCTGGTACTTGTGTTTGTAGAGGAAAATGAAGTTGTCAGACTTCAAATGTTCTTTCATTGTCTGAGCGGATTTGCCAGAGCAGCTGTGCTGTTTGGAGGCCTCTCTCATAGCTTTAACATAACTGCCTCTTGGAATGACAATTCCCGAGCCCCACAGCGGCCCTCCCGGGGGATTGCCCAGGTGTGGGCAGGAATTGGGGAAGCACAATCCCCTGACGGTGCAAACGATACCTGGGGACAGGTGTGCCCCAGGAAAGCCCCACACCAGGACTGCTCCCTCACTCCCCCCTGCACACACTGAATACTCTCCAATGATCCAGCCATCCCTGCCAGCTCCAAGCCCTCAGAACAGCCAGGGGCCAGACGACTGTGGCACAGCCTGAGCTCCAGCTGCTCCTGAGGCACCTCCTGCAGCTGCTTTTACTGCTCTTGCTATGGAATGGTGCACTCTGCATTGGCCTTAAACCCAGCCTATTGAGCCATTTAGCCTTCAGAAGGACTCGTGGAGTAATTGCTGCCCTCTTAAATCACCGCTGAGCACTTTAAATATGCAGGAGATCAGCTCAGCCTTTGAGCGTGTGTTTGAGAAAATGGGGTGGAAAATGTCCATGAGACAATTTGCCTGTTAAACAGCCACAGTTCCTCAGGCAAGAGAACCCAAGGACCCCGAATCCTGGGAGAGACAGGGGGAGAACATGGCCCCAGAGCTTCTCGGGGTTTCTCCAGCTGTGAGATGCAAACAGCTCCGAGTGGGAGGGAGCCTGTTTTCCTGCAGAGCCCTGTGTATCCAGGGCACAGCTCCAGGGCAGACTGCAGTGGGACACCCAGGCTCCTTTCCATTTGTTTGCCATTCTGTACCAGTTATGGTGTGTAATTTTTTTTCTGGGGTTTTCCAGGTGGTCACGTTCAGTCTGGAAGCTGCACATCCACAGAGCTCCTGCCCGGAGCTTGCTCCTGCTTGCTCCAGCCAGCCTGCTCCCAGTCCTGAAAGGTTTCACCTTAAAGCTGTCCCATATTCTGCAACACCAAGTGTCCAGCAGGACTGCCCAGCTCACTGGGAACAGAGAAACCATAACATTGAAACACTCAAACACCTCTGAACACATCTCAGGTGCCCTACGGTGTTCTGGCCACTATACCAGACCGATAAATTAAGGATATTAGAAAGCAGGGCTGGCCAAAGTTCATTACAATTCTCATTAGCTCTGTGGGAGAGCTGCAGGGAAAGACACAAAGCCAAAGTGGGCTTCAAACACCGACACCTCATTCCCAGCCGGCCCCTCCATCTGCTCCGAGCCGGCAGCTCCTCTGCAGAGCTGCAGGTTTGCTCCTGCTCAGAGGCCTCGGGTACTCCCTGGAGGATCCCAGCATTTTAACAGACCCAGCCCTTGCAGTGAGTGCTGGGAACTGTCTCTTGTGAAGCTGGAGGGAAATGAGAACCCCATTTTTCAGGAGATGTTATTTGGTGGCAGGGAAGTGCTACTGAGCAACAGCAAATGTCCACATGGTGATGCCAATTAGCTGAAAAATCCTCGTTTAAGGATGACAGGAACACCTCCCAGGAGCCAGGCAAGGCTGAGGGTCCCTTTCTGCCCACAGTGGTTTTACAGTGGCTGAAAAAGCATTTTTAGCCCTTGAGAGGTGGTTTACAACTCAAAGACCAGACTCAGCCTGGAGCTGCACTTTCACTCAGCAACAAGAGGGTTCACAAAGGGTTAATAAACTGCCCAGGAGGAGGAGCACCAGCATCCAGGGATGGCCAGCTTGGAGAGCTCCGAGAGAGCTTAGAGCACCTTCCAGTGCATAAATGGGCTCCAAGAGAGCTGAAGAGGGACTTCTTTGGACGAGGGGTGGAGGGACAGGACAGGGAGGAGCTGCAGTGTGGAGAAAGTCTCTTCTTGGGCTCCTCAGAGAGAACAGACTGGAGTTCATCACTGCCTCCTGCAGCTGGGATGGGAAGGACTGAGGCTGGTGGCAGGAGTTCTGAATTCCCAGGGAACACAAAGGAGACTTCCAAGAGCCTGCAAGCAGTGCTGGCCACTCCTGGGAATGTTGCCTCCAGGTGTTTGCCAGCACTGAGGCCAGCCAGAAGCCAAACAGCCTTGGCCCTTTCCATTCAGTGTGACATGGGTGCAGCTCCAGGGAGTCCCTCCACAGCCTGGAAAAGCCATGTCTTGGGGTACATGCAAGTGCCCTCCAACATGAATGTGCTCCTTTGGGCCAACACCACTTCTGGGGTGGATTTGCAGAGGGCAAAATCCAAACTCTTCTGCCTTGTGCTGCTCCCACAGCTGCAGAGGAAACCAGAGGCCAAATTCTCCACGGCCTGGAGCACGCTGGGCTCAAGGGGGATAATCCACTCCTGGAGATCAGCTGTGAGGCTGTGAGACCAGAAGAGCCCTGGGAAGCAGGGAATGGCTGGAGACCAGGCTAGAATGGCAGAGATCCTCTCTGGCACAACTGCCCTGCCAGGCTCACTGTGTGACACTTGCCATCCTCAATATAAAGTATCCCCAGGTGCCACGAGCTGAGCTGGCAGCAGTGGGGTGTTGGCAGAAGGGCCCCATCCCTGCTGGGAGTTCTGCTGGCATCAGCAGGTTGGGGGTTTAATTGTTTTAACGTTCCTTAGCTAATGGAGTTACACCAGCCAAATTCAGAATCACCCTGAGGTATCCACTCCTCTCCTCCCTGCACACACAGCTCTGGAATAAGGGAATATCTTGAGCTGGAAGGGACCCCCAGGATCATCCAGTCCCACCCCTGGCCCTGCACAGACACCCCAACAACCCCACCCTGTCCATCCCTGGCAGCGCTGCCCAAACGCTCCTGGAGCTCTGGCAGCCTCGGGGCCGGGACCATTCCCTGGGGAGCCTGGGCAGTGCCCAGCACCCTCTAGAGCAAGAAGCTTTTCCTGATATCCAGCCTAACCAGGAAAATCCAGGAAATTTGCCCAGGAATGGTACAATAGAGGCCTGTTATGAAGGAAGAGCTGAAGACCAAATCTGGGTCAGACCCAAGTGCTGTTCCCCCACCCTTAAGACTCGCTCAGGGTTGAAGGAAAGAGCTGCAATGAAGGAATTTGTAGTCGGGGGGGGGGGGGGGGGGGAAGGAAATAAAAGGGTGTTTTCAGTTCTTTTAAAGCCCCAAGAACAGTTTCTTTGAGTACATTTCGTAGCACCTCAGCCATTCCATTTAAACAAAGAGAGGCAGAAAAACTCCTGTAACCTGAGCTGGCTCCATCAGCTGGTTTGTGTTCTGTCGCAAGCTGGAAATAAAGACTCAACAATGCACTTTTTGAAGTTTCCTTTCTGTGTGCTGTGCTAACAAAAGAAGACAATAAGGGATAACACAAGAGCAAGAGCCCAGGCAGTTGTGTTTTACTTTAGTGAGAAGGGAAGAGGGGAGGCAGCTTGGGAATGCAATTAAATCCAGCAGCAAAAAGCTGAAAATCAGCATGTGTGAAAAGAATGGGAAACAGTGAGTGTGGGTCTGTATTTATGGAAAATTTCCTTCTTCGTTTGCAGTATTTGCATAAAGCCCAAGGCACGGAGGGAATAGATCTGTCTACAGCAATCTGGAGCCCCGAGTGCCAGAAGTCTCCAGTAAATATGTGATGCAAAGGAAGTTTTTGAAAGAGGAATGCCCCAAAGCCTCGGAATTCAGAGCAATGAAATCTTTGTCATGCACCACAACCCATCTGCACGAGCCCGGGGAGCGTGGGCTGCAGTCACTCTGGGTGTGACTGACTCCCTCCTCCCCCACCAAAGGGTTACCCCTGCACAGCCCCCTCGGGGAGATCAGAAACCCCCAGAGCAAACAGCACAGGCTCAGATGCAGGAGCAGATATTTGCTGTAATCCTGGATCATTTCTTTCGCTGGTCGAGGGCACAGCCCCGGGATCACTGGTACATTCTTAGCAATGGTTATTGTGAGAATTTTCTGATGTGCAGCTTTGTGTTAAAAGCTTTTCTGAGGCAGCTGCACAATAGAGAAGATTCCCTTGTCTGGTTCAAGCAATGTCTCAGATTGGCTCGTCGAAAAAGATTGTTTGGGATACACTTTGTAAACAGGAATTTATGAGAGAAACAGGAAATCCGATTACAAGGATGTCTCTGACATGTAGTGATAGGACAAGGGGGAATGGCCTTAGCCTGAAGCAGGCCAGGGATAGATGGGATTTTGGGAAGGAATTCCTGGCTGGGAGGGTGGGGACGCCCTGCTACAGGGTGCCCAGAGCAGCTGTGGCTGCCCCTGGATCCCTGGCAGTGCCCAAGGCCAGGCTGGAGCAGCCTGGGACAGTGGGAGGTGTTCCTGCCCATGGCAGGGGTGGCACTGGATGGGCTTTGAGGTCCCTTCCCACCCAAACCACTCCAGGATTCCCTGATTCTCTGCAAAGAGGATTCTCAGGCCAACAAAAGACTTGGAGCATGAACATGCTCTCCCACGACTGCACAAAGCCAAAGGAGGTTCCTCTTCCTGCCTCCTGTGCTGCTCTGCACCACTCAGACACCTCCCACTGCTCCTCCCTGTGCCCACTAATTCTTTCCACAGTGAAAAATATCTGAATTTATTTTCTGCATTTTCTGAATTCGTGCTCCAAATGCACCTGCATTGCCTGACCAGGAATGGAAGAACTTGTAGCCAAAGGGTTGCCCCAGACTCAGCAGACTCGGTTCTGCTCCGTTCTCACCCCTTTTCCCTGCAGAAATCCCAGCCCACAGACCCTGTCCCTGACCTCTGTCCTCCAGAAGGATCAAGTCTGATCTGATCTTCTTATCACACCAAAGGGGAGCAGGACAGCGCCACTGGAGCTCAGAGCAGGGTTCAAACACCACGGGACTGGATTTTCAGTTGGAAATTATCATTTTATTGGGCTCCAGGAAGGACACAAATCCACACTTGACCCTTCCCTTCATCTTTGGGAGAGAGAAGGGTTTGATCAGCATTGGGCTGTCGTTAAACCCTCCTGGAATCGGGGAGCGTGAGTGACAATTCCAGGGAACGTGGAGCTGCTTTGCTGTGGGGAAGGGAGTGGGAATTCACATCACTGCACAGACTGTGCCAATCTTTTCCCTGGATTTAAGCACACCAGACTCCTCCAGTCTTGCCTAGCCCTGACATCTGGATCCATTAGGAATTTGCAATTCTAATTTGGATCAGCCACACTAACTGTGTTTTTTTTTAAATTGGCTGCACTATTGATTTTACAAGATACGTGGTGCTCTTCCACCTGTGTGCAAGGCTCCTGCTGGGAGCTGCTAATGGAAAAAAACACCTCAATTAGCAAGAATTCCCTCTGAAATCCTTGAAAATCCAATATTGCTGATTAGTTTGTTAAAAAAATCTTATTAAGAAATGCTTGGTGACTTCCCTAATAATATCAAGGAGCAGCTCCTCATGCTGGGCTCCCAAGAAGAGTAATCTCTCCCTCTCCTTTTTCCTTCCCTGCCTCCAGCAAGGCTCCAAATTTGTACCATGCAGGAATTAATTTCCCAGCCCCTCCCTAGCGAGCCTTGGAGGAGGAGAACTCCACTCCTGTTTTAGCTGCATGCGGCAAATGGAGCTGTGGGAAGAAATTAATGATGTTAATCCAGATTCCAGGAGAGAGATGGAAAGGAACAGGGGAAAAAGGGCCCCTTCATCCCTTTAGTTCCATCAGGCAAATTACCTGCATCTCCTGCTTATCCCTCTTCTGCTTCAGCCTTGGATTCACATTGGCTGAGCCGAGCATCTCCTCCTGATAAATGGAAAGAATGTTCCTTCTGCAGTTCCTGTGGCCCAACACCTTAACAAGAGGTGGAAGAACCCAGAAATACCGAGGCAGTTGTGTTTGGGACACGAGTCAGAGTCAGCTCGGAGCCTGCTGCTCTCTCTCCCGCAGGGATTATCCGGTTTCCTGCGCTGAGCTCGTGCCCATGGCAGCAGGTAACAAACGTGCCAGTTCAGCATGGAATGAAAGCAATGAATGCATCTGCACGGGTGGCCTCTGCTTTGTTTGCAGACAGTCGCTGCAGTTCCCGTGAGCCACGCTCGTCCCTGATTGAGGAAAAGGGCTTTGTCTCCCTTTGCATTTCCAGTGTTAACAAAACGATCTGGGAGTGATGCAGGGGTCCCAGGCGGGACCTGCCGTTCTGCACAGAAGGAATCGGGGTCCGCAGGACAGCTTTGGCTCCACGCTGGTGCTCCACAGCTCCCTGAGCTGATTTGAACGACCCTGTGCTGGTTGCCTTGTCCAGACAGCAGAGAAACAGCTACAGGGGAGCTCTGGTTGCACCAGGGGAGGTTCAGGTTGGATAACAGAAAAAACTCTTCACTGAAAGAGTGGTCAGGCTTTGGAAGGGGCTGCCCAGGGAAGTGGTGCAGTCACCATGCCCAGAAGTGTTCCGAAAATGAGTAGAAATGGCGCTTGGTGATGTGCTTTAGTGGGATTCAGTCAAAGGCTGGATCTTTGAGGTCTTTCCAGCCTCAGAGATTCTGTGATTCCTTTTCCAGAAGCAATTCTGAGTGAGGCAGAACTCAAGAAAGGAAGCACAGGCTGCACTTCTCTTCTTTCTTGTCTCAGTCAAACAAGGAACAGCTTCCAAACATTCTTGCCATGCTGAGGACACTCAGATCCAAGGAGATCCAAAGCTGTGATCCTACCAGGAAGGCTGTGCATCCATCTGAGTTCATTATTCATTTCCTCAGCCACAGACTTGGGCTGGAACAATCCACAAAGTCCCTACAGAACAGGATTTGGTACAAATATTGACCCCCCCCTCCCCCCCCGAGGTTTGTAAGGACTCCCCAAGCAGGTCTGAAGTTTACAAACACCTCCTCTGTTCTACTTGGGGTTGCTTTGTTCATTTTGTTCTAAACACAACAGGGGATGGGGAAAATGAAAATGGGAAGTCATCAGCTGGTGGGAAATAGCGGGACCGAACATGAAGGAGCCTTCCCTGCCTTGGGGGACCTAGGGGCTCTGGAAATGAGCGTGGGGAACTCCTTCCTTAAGGTCAAACCTCCCCTTGGCTGAGGAGACGTTGCTCCCCACCACTTCCTGGGGAAGGGGACACTGCCTCAATGAACCGACCTTTGGTCTTTCTGATGTTCCAACCCCTGGAAAAGCACCAGCTCTGGCAGGAACTGTCCACGTGGTGCAGTGACAGCTCTGCAGGGCCAGGTGAGAGCCCTTCTCCCTTCCTCAGCTGATATGTGGCAAAACTCCACAACTTATAAAAGTTGTAAAGTAGGTATGTTTATTACGGCGCCGGACGCATGGGAAGTAGCCTTCCAAAGACATGCGTGCCTCAGCAATACACATCCTGGTATATATATATCCTGAGTTAAAATTACATATGCATTAGATTACTTAATGTGTTTACACATATTCATGACCCGTCTCCGCTTCGTATTATAATGAGTTCCAAAGCCATTTCCATATGGTGGCGCATGCGTAGTGCCACCCGGTGGTCGTGGGCTGGGGTCTTCTGGGATGAAGTAAGGTCTTCCTCGGATGGATTAAATAATCTGTCTTGGGTTGAACTTCTCACCTTTCTTCCTTGCGCATGCTCTCTAGGTCCCTGTCCATAGTCCAAACCTTAGAGCTGGTTTGAGCTGGTTTGAGGGTCCGAAAACATCTATGGTCAAAGTGCTTCCTCTTCATCAATAACTTTGCATCCTCTCTTTCTGTTGAGCAGGCTATATACATTGTTTAGCAAACTGCCAGCCCCTAATCGATCATTCCCTGACTTCCTTGAATCACAGCCTTCCCTCTCCTTGCTGCTCCTGAGCCTCTGGACCAAGCTGGGGCCCCCCAGCCCTCGTTCAGCACATGCTAATTCTGACATTTCCACAATGCCTGCTGTCATCACCAGCTCCCCATTTAACCTGGCTTCAGAAACACCTCCTGCATCCCAGCCAGGCTGGAGCTGGATTGCTCAGGGAGACAGCTGGACAGGGCTGCAGCACATCCAGTCATTCCCAGGTTCCATGTGTGGAATTGCTGAATCACTTCACTTTCCCCCTTCTCCCCCTCCCAATCCAACTTTTCATTGGCAGCCACAGTCACTTCAAAAGATTTTGCTGGTAAAACAAGTCCCTGCTGAGTTCAAGCAGGGCTTTTTCCCCTTGGGTTTTTGTGTCAGCCTGTGGATGTGGAGAGGATGCTGCAGGAGTCACTGAGGAATCAGTGGGGCTCAGAATCCTGATTTTCCATGCATCCCCACGGAGTCCCATTGGTGTCTCACATCCCTCACTCCTGACACAGCTCAGCTCTTCATCCCTCCTACGAGGTGAGAGGGCTCCTGTGCTGCTGCAGCCTCTGTTAAACGCTGCCAGGGCTGCCCTGCGTCTCCAGAGCTTCATCTTTGAACCCCTGGCTCCAGGGGCCCCAAGGACACATCAGTCCAGGAATTGGGCAGCCCAGGAAGCTGACACAGGTGGGGACAAACCAAGAGAGTGCTGTCAGAGCTCATAACCACCCAAGGACTTCAGCCAAACCAAACCTTCAGTGTGGTGCCTTTTCCTTTTGCCACACTGGGAAAAACCAAAAGGAAAGAAAGGGAAAGAATACAAAATCTCACTGACTTCACCCAGTGACTCCTGAACAGACCAAGCTCTCCCCAGAAGGCTGTAGAGTCCATCTCCAGTTGAACCTTTCCAAACACCACCTCCCCAGGCACCCCCTTCCATCTCCTACTGGACTAAATCCATTCATAATTCTGGCTCCCACTTCACAGCTGAGCTGCCTAATCCACAACATGGAAGAAAAAAACCTTAACACTGAGCTGAACTTGTGGGGTTCAGTGTCTGTCTCCCAAGATCAGCTTCCCTTGCAATAGGGGTGGAAATCTCCAAGGGATAAACTGACAGCAGGATTGTATTCCTCTGAATTCATTCATAAAAACCCAGACTGGGTCCTTTCAAATACTTGGTGAGGTTCTTGGGACCTAAGCTTAGAATCTGAGTCCTTAAGGTGAGGTTCTTGGGACCTGATCTTAGAATCTGAGTCCTTAAGGTTGGAAAACACCGTTAAGATCATTGAGTTCAACCATCACCCAGCACCACCATCATATTCACCACTAAACCATGTCTCCAGGTGCCACATCCACACGTTTTGTTGGACACTTCCAAGCATGGTGACCCCACCCCTGCCCTGGCAGCCTGTGCCAATGCTTACAACCGTTTTCATCAAAAATAAATTCCCGTGAAGAAATTTTGTCTTCTCCGTGTGCGGGAATTGTATTCCTCACCTATGAGCCACAGGCACTGCTGGCACAGTGTCAGCAAGATGCAGGGAAGTGAGAAGCCAAGGAGAAAGCAGAATATCCTGAATCCAGACTGTATCCAAACACAAATCATCACCTATGTCCCACTGAGCCCTGGAGGTCACGGCTCCCACACTCACCGTGGGTGACTACAGCCAGCAGCATCCATAACAAAAGGGAAGACAAGGATGGGGCCTGTCTGTTGTAAATATGAGGTTCAGGCCTTGTCATTCAAATCAGCCTCAATCAGCTGCTGCCTTTCCTTGATCACTCCCTACTCAACAGCTGATGGAGTTACAGCACATCCCGGCTCCTCGGGATCCACAGCGGAATGTGGGAACGCCTGGAGTGGCCGCTGGAATCGGGCTTAGGCACAGAGGAGGAGGAGAGGGGAGGAAATGGGAGAAATGTGATTCTCCAAGCATTCTGTGCTGCTGGAATACCTGGCTCCCCACCGCTCTGCCAGGCAGCAGAGAGGAACTGAAAAGGGAATTAAACTGTCTCCTGTCACACTCCTGACTCGTGCTTTTGCATAACAAGCTGGAGTCCCTGTGACTCTGGTTTAGCATTTTACGATGTTTAATCCAAAATTTGACTCTTTCCCTCTCACTGCTGGGGATGAGAACCCCCTCAGTGCTGCATCTGCCTGGAAAGCTTATTGCTTGTATTGTTATATTTGCCTATAGAGATGTCCATGTTTCCAGGAGACTCCTGTGAACTTCCAGCTACCCCAGGGAGAGCCTCGGGAAGTTATTGAGGACAGCAAAGATTTTCTCAAGTTATCTGGGAAGTCATACTGCTGGGTGGACCCGTGGGCATTTTCCCATGGCAAAGGAATTCCTTTAATTAATTCCTGTTTAAACTGGAGCACTGATTTTCAGAGCCAGTACCAGCTGATCCCTCCTGGCCTCACAGCCTGTTCCTGTGGGAAGTCTTGAAATCAGGATTAAATTACTTTCTCAAGGCTCTGTGGCCTAGAATAGGAGAGCAGGGGGTGGCATTTGCTGCCCTGTGTTACTCCTGAATGGTCACTTCTAGCTTGTAAATATGTAATTCTCCAAAAGTGCCTCCTTCCACATTCCAGTCAGGAAGTTCCTGAGGAAAAGGTGGCTTTGCCCCAGCATTCTGCACATTTCCCTTCTCAGGGGCTGCTTTCCCCTCATGTTTGAGGAGTGCTCAGGGAAAAATCGCTGATGACTCAGGGGAGTGAGTGGTTCTAGGGAGGAATAACAGTGCTTGTAATTGTCCTGCGGGATCCTGGAAAATGTCCTGGTCCCATTTTCCTTTGCTACCATTGAATTTTAATGAGGAGTGTCCATTGATATTCATTATTCATCTGTCCTTGAATTTTTAACCAACGTGTGCTGGGGATTATTCTGTATTTAGAGAGAGCTGGGAGTGAGCAATGGTTCAGCTGGGCTGGTACGTCCTGCCACACTGCAGGGACATTTTCAGCAAAAAGAGGTGGCTGATCACCATAATCGGAAAAATTGTTAAATTTCACAAGAAAAGGATGCCAGGAGTCATCTGCTCCACGAGGCTGAAATCTGTCTCCCTGGCATGTGTCTCCAGAGCTGTGTGATCTCCACCACCCCCAGTGTGAGGATTCTGTGCTACACAGGCCTGGTGTTGGCTCTCTCAGAGCCCAGGTACAACATTCATTGCAGAGATTTTTACTTTTGGTTTTTTTTAAATATCAAATACAAGTTATTTCTTTATTATCTTCCTTGGGAGTAATCCAAGTGCTAACTGCACCTTTCTTCAAAAGCATTTGGAATTCAGCTTTATTTTCTCATTCCTTTTTCCCTCTATAAATACTTTGCAGATCAGATTCACATTTCAGCTCTGTTGGTGTCTTTAGCACTCCTCACTTTTCAAATAAGAATTGCCTTGTTTGGAGTGTTGGGAGTTTTTTTCAGCCACAGCTCCTGGAATCAGGAAACTGCGTGAGAATCTCAGTTTGCACTTGGAAGTGTATTTGTGGCTTTGTATTGCAAAGGAAGTAGGAAAATATCACCCAAATGTGCTGAGAAGGGCTGACAACTGGAGAGAAAATAAAAGAACTTTTCCAAAGAAAATCTGCAAAACTTTCCCTCTTTCCCCCAATTTTTTCTCCTTTATTTATAGTTTTTGGGGGAGAAGGAAATAGAAAATATATCTGTCCTTCTGAAAGCCTGAGCCCCCTCCTTTTCCTGGCTCAGATATCCCAGGGCAGCAGGTGGAGAAGCAGGGTCCAGAACTCTGATTCCATCCTTGACCATCTGAGCCCGTGACCAGACCCAAACCCTTGCAGGGACCCGACTCTGACCATCTCAACCAATTCCCACCACATTCCTGCTGCTTCCAGGAGCAGCTGCAGTGCCGGGGCTGGTTTCAGGAGCAGCCCTGCAGCTACCAGGCTGTGCCTGGTGTCTCTCTGTGTGGCTCAAAGCTCCGGCCCCGCCTCAGCCCAGCTCCTTTTCCAGCTCCTTCAGAGAGTTCCAGCAGGCTCGGATTCCCCCTCCTGCTCTCCTGGCCTCCCCGGCCCCTTTCACTGCAGCCGCGCTTCCAGGGACGCGCTGGGAGCAGGGCTGACCTTCCCACACGGTCCTGGCTTTTAACTCATGGCTTCTCCCAAGGAACACCAGGCAGGATTCTGGTGCCATGAACTCAGAGGTGACCCCTTCTCAAGGCCCAAACACTCAGGCCTAGATCCAAAAGAAGAAATTGTCTAAGTAGTGCTAAAAATCAATGACAATTAAGCATTTCAATGCTTTACAGAGTTGGTCTTTTGAAGTGACAACTATTGAGAAATATTAATGAAATAATTTTAATTATATTTAATTAATAGTAATGAAATGGGTTTTAATGAAAATCTGAATTTTCCATAACTGTGGCAATGGGGAGATGGATTGAGCTGAACTTTTCATTATTATTATTATTATTATTATTTCTCTGAGGGCAGAAACAGAAACAAAGTTCTGAGTAAGGAGAGCCTTTTCCAGAAAATGTTACAAATATTTCAGCTGTGTGAAGAATGGAAGAGCCATTCACAGAGGAATGGGAATCTCTGAGAAGTGAGTGTGTCCTTTCTGCCTGGAATAAAACCAGTATCAAAAACGGGATTGGAAAGAATATTGAATATACACATTGCATGTTTTTATTAGCATACATTCTGTATATTTTAGATCAACTTCTCATTCTGAATGATTTTTGATTTTTATTGTTTTGGACAATAGTCCAAGGCACTTGGTTTGTACTGGACTTTAATCCACCAGGGCCTGAGTATCTCACAAGATAAACGTGATCCAGTGGAATTTCATTTTGTGTTTGCCATCACAGAGGATTTGCTAACATTGCCTAAACCCTTTGTTCTGTTTCTTGGTACAAAAATCCTGCACAGATCTTGCTGGAAGTAGAGAAAAAAAGTGAGGTAGACACACAGCATGAGAAATCCTCACTGAAACACACACTCAGACACATTCCCAGGCAGCCAAAGCTGGGAACTGTAATGAGCAGCATTAGGAAATATCAATATCATTACCAGAAAGGCACACAAGAGATAGAGAGCTCCAGTTAATATGGAACAAATTTATTCCAGAGCCTGTTACATGAGGTTAACAACAACCAGTGCTATTCCTAGGAGCACCTGGAGCTTACCAGGACAGACACAGCCTGATTTTCTTGGATTGTAGCTTTTACTGCCCCTTGAAATGTCACTCTGAAATGGCTTCTTCTCTTCACCTACTAATAACTGTTCTTTGGAAATTCATTTGGAAAGCACAACCTTTCACATTTCCCTGAATTCCAGACTGGCATGTTAATTTCCAGGGAAATTGTCTTCCCGGAGCTTAGGGAACATCCCTGTGTTCCACAGCAGGACGAGACTGCAGGGACACTGCAGAGCAAAGGGAGAGGATGACGTTTCCAACACGTCACAGCTATTTCAGCACAAAGGGCTTTCCTTGGACCACCAAAACTGATTTTCTTAATGCCAGAATTATGTCAGAAGAGACAATTAAGCATCAAGATCTTTCTTCCAGAGCTGAGCTCTTCAAAGCCAGCCAGAAAATGGATAGTGGGAGATGGATATCTTGGCTTCCTGCTGGTCTGTGAAGAGCTTTACCACCCCCACAGCTGAGAGAGCGTTTAAAGCTGGTCTTAAGGAGAAGTCTTTGCTAAACCTGGAAAAGATCTGTCCCTGCCTCCTGCTGTGTGAAATGGTGGGCAAAGCTCTCTGCTCCTGATTGTGTTGTTCTTGGAACAGCCCAAACAGCCATCAACTCAGCCTTAATACATTCTTTACTGAGCTTGGCTAAATAAGCAAGAGATAAATCTACTGGTAATGCAATTAAGTCATAATTATAAAGAAATACATATGCAATTACTTCCCCATCCTCATTAAAGTTGAATGAATGCTTACGGGTTTAACTACCTTTTAACTACAGAGCACAGGAATGTTAATTAGAGAGTTGTGAAATTTTACATTTTAACTTTTCCTAGTGGAAGCGTGACAATAACTGCCTGGGAAACAAGGCCTGGAGTTCTTGGAGAGAAAAACAGCCACATGTTTTGTACAAAGCAATTAAGAGTGCAAGCGAAGTGTGTTAATAAAAATTCAATTATACACCTATTACATGTGCAATTCCCAACTGATTGCACTGCAGCAGGATTTTATCTGGGATAGACCCTGCATTTCCATCAGAAAAATCAACTGGAGATGGTTTCTAATAAAGCTTTGCAAAAAAAGTGCAACAAAAGAGATTAAGGCTTATTAAGAGCTGCCAAATGAGAGTTTCTGAGTGTGATGTGAGAAAGGCCCTGAAGAGCAGTTGGCACTTGGAATTCAGTGCTGGCACGGGGAATTCAGTGTTTTCTGAGTTACATTCACCCCGCAGGCACCGGGGCCCCACCCAAGTGCCACAAAGGTGGCTTTGACATGGAAGGGGTCCTGCTGCCACGCATGTGGGAATGGGGAGAAATTCCAGTAACACCCCAAATTACTCCCTGCAGTGCAGGTTTCCCCTTGATGCAGAGTTCTGAGCCGTAGGTTTGGGATAGCCATCCCTGCACGCAGCTGGTTTGTTGTCACGATGGTACTGAGTGCTCCCAGGAAGAGTTGCACAGAGTTTAAATTAAGTTAAGTTAAATTAAATAAAATTAAATCACATATGAGAACAGCAGAAGCTGAAGGGCCTGGAGCAGGGAAGTTGGGGCAGTTCTTTGGGCAGTCAATCTGCTGAGCACCAATCACTTTTGGTGACACTGAAAATATGCCCAGAAATCCGTGTGACTATGAGTCTTAAATTAAGAAATACAGACAAAAACCAGGGAAAGGTCTGGGTTACCAGAGGGACAAGGACAGTCAGCAGCTTTCTGTGAGTCCTCCTCCTCATGGAGCCTCCCAGGCCATGACCTGTGAGCTATTCCCTGGTCACAGCTCTGGAAAAGAGCAAAGTGTTGGCTTTGGGAGCCAGGTACTGTGGCCGTGGGCATTCCTGGGAGAAGAGCTTCCAGGGAAAGAGCAGGAAGCCAGACAGACTGTCCAGCTCAGAGTCTGCCTCACTCCTGGCACACTGAAGCCACAAAACCGTGACCAGAGCAAGATTCCACCCCAGAGACAGTTGACAAACCAGGAGGAAAGTTCAGCACCATCACGACAGTCTGAATGCTGGCCACAGGAAATGTGCACTTTATCTGCTGTTCTTTCCCATGGCTGGGAATTTATGGCTGAGGAATCATTCAGGGCAAAGCTTTCCAAAGGTTTCAGGGAGGGGAGGATCAGGGTGAGGCCACAGCTTTGATACCATGGGGTAAGGGTGGGGACAAACAAATGGGGTTGGGGTGTGAGTGTTTGCATGTGCTGGACTGAAAACATCTGCTGGGTATCAGCATCTGGTGGGTATCAGGGGTTTGTATCTCCAGGCACAGTGGGATTTATTTGGGAGCACAAGAAAGGAAATTCCTATGAAATCCTGGGGTCTGTCTGTGCCCATCTGGATGATCTCAAGGGTCAGGCAGAGATTCACTCTTTTATTTTCTTGGTTCTTTCTCTATTTTTTCCCCTGTTTGCCCTCAAAAACCTCCACCTTCAGAACAAAAGGAAACTGAAAAGCACTTGCCTAACACATTTCTGAATCTCCTGGTGATCCTTTGGGTGAAGTGGCTTCCTACTCCATCTGCCAGCACAAAGGAGAAATAGGAAAGGTCAATCCAACACCTTCACCCTGCATTGTTTCATGCACACCTTGGCTTTGTTTTCCTCTGAAGCTCAGGATTTCAGCCTTTCAGGCTTTCCTCCTTTCTCCTGCCCTCAGCCAGGGTCACTTGGCCTTGGCCCAGAGCAGCCTGGCAGAGGGAAATTGGTCTTTTGTTGGAGACAAAGGGCTGAACTGCTTGGAGGGCTGGGAGATTGCAGAAGGTGGTTCAGGAGCTGCTTCTCTTCATTTTCTATGGCAAAACCCAAATTCGAGGGTGGGTTTAATAAAGGGCCTCCTTCATCAGTTTCTTGTATTGCTGAAAGCCACAATATTGCTGCACTTTATTACAGCAGGTGAAGGCAAACAGAAGGAATAAACCCAATTCTGACTCTTCCCACTCTGTGATGCACCAGGAAAGAGTTTTTGCCTTGCAGGGGTTTTCTGAGGCCGAGTGCCCAGTTCAGAGTTCAGAGCAAAGCAGATGCTGGGCACAGGTAGATTCGTGCCACCTCCAGGGTTAAACCCATCAGCCTTGCTGCAAGCTGAGTTTAAGATATCATCAAAAGCCACCTCCTACTTACCAAATGCAAACAGATTCTCCAGCACTGGGTTGAATCAGAAACTTTTTAAATCTTAAAAGGGTCTGATTTCCACCTGAACTTCTGGGTCTGTTGCACAACAAAGAAGTCACTGAACCACTCAAAGAAATTGAATTCTGTCATTATCTGGGGACAGAAATTCACACATTTTTGTTCATAAGCATTCAAGAAATGTTACTGCAAGTGTTAAATTCGCTCCAGAGTCCTGCGAGAGATGGGTATCTCTGACTGCCTGATTATAATTAGAATCACAGAGTTTTGGTGGGGGTTTTAATCTCTTCATTATAGGAATATAATTGTCTTTGGCAATTGCCACGAAGTTGCAGATCTCTCTCTTAGCTCTGGCCTCAGTGTTTTTCTTTGATTTGCAACAGAGGCTTTGTACTCCAAGCAAGAGCTTTTGTAAATGATGGGAGGTTTGTGCAGCATTTTTAATGCTCTCAGTGACTACACCCTAAAAAATCCTGATGTCAAAGTTCTCAAACATGAAAGAAAATGATGTTACTGAGAGTTGTCTGTGCTGGGTCTGATGGGGGCGTGGGGGTTGGAGGCCAAATTCCCTGTTTTCCTGGAGCCATAGGGCACTGGGAATTTTTCCTAATAAGCAAACTTGGCCCAGGACAGTGGAGGTGGATCCATCCCATGGCCTTTGGGCAAGAAACATGAGCAAACTCATCTGAGCACTGACACCAAACAAAGCCATCAAAGCCTCAGAGGCTGGAGCACAAGGATCTCCCCAGAACCTAAATCAGCTCTTTTCCATCCTTAATGGCCTTGTGAGATGCCTGAAATGAGCACTGAGGGATTCTAATCACCTAAATACCATTTATTTACCTTTGTACTTCAGCAGAAAATAGGACAAGAGACTCCTAGAAACAAATCCAACCCAAACTGGAAAAAAGAGAAAATTCTCTACACAGAAAAGGAGATTAAACCTGGTGTGTCCTGACACTGCCATGTAGAAACCCTTCAATTTAAAGCAGCATTTAACACACAACTATGCCAAAGGCAACCTGAAGATGTTCTGTCATATCTCATTTATGCTCCAATGCCACAGGAAAAAGGAAGAATTCCCTGTCAGCACAGCAGTCCTTCTCTTTCAAAGGCTAAACAAAAATCACCAGGGAATTGGAAGCACTGATGAAGAAGGCGAGATGTGAAATACCCTGATTTTCTAACCCTGTGGAAAATGTCTTGCTCAGACAGCAGAGAAGGACTAACAGGGCGGGCAGGTTTTGGTGCAGATATCGGGGGCTCCGGTGCCATGGGAATTTGCTGGCTTCCCACTTGGCTTGCAGGGAGCAGGCTGGGGGTGCTGGCTCATCAGTGGTAACAAAACAGGCTCACAGTGTGTCTGCACGTCCCTGTGGAACCCCAGAACACACTCAGGCACTGCTGGAGCAGCGCTGACACACAGGGACAAACTCCTGCACCTCCACTTCCAGCTCGGAAAATTAGATCTGTGATCCAAGTGGGGAGTGGGGACTAAGGGAGTTCAGCAACACTTGGAGAAGGAATCCCCACCCTGAGAAGGAAGGGGCCGTTCCCCAAGGCCCAGCTGCCACTTCCCTCCCCAGCACCCCAGAGGAAGCGTTCAAGGCCAGGCTGGACAGGGCTCGGAGCACTCTGGGCTGGTGGAAGGTGTCCCTGCCCGTGGCAGGGCTGGCACTGGAGGATCTTTATGGTCCCTTCTCAGCCAATCTATTCCAGGATTCGCTACGGATGATGTAATTATTTTCCCCTTTCCACCAAGGCAAGTTGTGGTGTCCTTGCCTCCAAACACTTCAGCAGAAAGTCCTGCTCAGCTTCTGTCCACTCCATTTCCATCCAGCCCCCAGCCAGAATTCAGTTGAAAAATGGAATAGGAAACAAGGAAAATGCTCAGCTGCTCCAAACTCAGCTGGGTTTGAAGAGCTGGGCTCCTGCCACCACTGCTGATGGAACAATTGTGTTTGGCTGCTAGAAAATCTTTTGCATTGAAAATTATTCCAATGCTGTTGTGTTCCATCCCTCAGGAACAAATCTGTGCCTCCACCACAGATTTCTCCCATCCCCATCCTGCTGTTTGATGCATTGGGAAAACCTGAGCTGGTGCATTAAAGCTGCCAAGAGCTCTCGTTTAAAGGAGCAGCAGTGAGTGGCTGTTGGGGGAAAAGCCCCTTGGGAGGCTCTGGCAACAAGGAGTTGGAGAAGCCACAGACATTTTTAGGATGAGAAAGGAGAGCTTATTGAAGGCAAGGCCTGAAGAAACTGTCTGGATTTATACTCAGCTATATTTTTCCATGAAAACTGAACCATATCTTTCTTGTCACTGCACTGATTAATTAACCTGCCTTTTTATGTCAAACCTGAGTCACATCCAAGCCAATTTTGCTGATAATGTGGACCTTTCCTTCCTTTGCAACAGTTACAAGTGATAATGAGGACCATGAGAAATATCCCAAAGCAATCTCTCCAGGTTTCCAAGAGGCGCTCTTAAGGCTGCACAGGATGGTTTGATTCATTCTACACAACTTTCCGAATTTTCTGACACTGAACCTGCTAGCATTTTGCATTGGAAACGCTGATAGGGAAAATTCATCATGGCTCTGGATGTAAATTCCTTAAGTGGGGATTAGAGACTGGAAATTTGTCCCCTGAATTTTCTCCTCTGCCTGTGAGCAGAAATGGACCAAGTGGGTTTGGTCTCCCCTAGGCTGAGTTGTACCTGAGTACTTCCAGCATCCTCAGTTTCTCCTCAATTCCTCCCTTCTAATGGTGCCGAAATCCAATTTGCATGATGTCATGGCTAAAAAGGACCCCCAGAAATCCCACTAGGCTGCAATCAAAACATCCTGATTGCACTCAGATTTGTTCTGCATTAATTATAACATAGTGCAAACCAACTTCCTACTCCCTGCTTTGTTTTTTTTAAAGAATAATCACCAGAACACCCATCAATAACAGCACAAAACCATCCAGAGGTTCAGGAGTCCCTCAGAGTCTGCCTGGGGGCAGAATGACCAGGGTTGGTTTAATACATGCATTAAATACCTGGAGCACCAATCTGAAAATACCCTGAAATTAAAGGGGAAAAACCCTTTTTCAATAAGATCACATGACCAAATGTCAGGATTGGAGCATTACAATTATTAACATGGACTGGAAATCCCAGCCCAGAGCTGGCTGGAGCAGCCCTTCTGCTGCCACACTGCTCCACAGTGAGCACCGGGCAGTTATTAAAGCAGTGTTCTGAGGAAAATAACACAGTTTGGGGTTGTTCTGCCCTGTGTGCCTGCCAGGCTGCCTGGGTCCCCTGGGTCCCTCCGGGGCGGATGTGGCATTTTGTGATGGGGTTTATTTGGCACAGAGGGATTCAAAGGTTGGACTCTGTGATCTCAGAGATATTTTCCAATCCCTGTGATTCTGTGATTCTGTG